>DWMY01003047.1:0-10786 GCA_018249775.1 Heliconius hecalesia formosus
ACATAAAAAAATATTTTTGACAGGTAAAAAGTCTTAAGATTCCTGATGATACTAATAAAGAAAAAATGTCATTTTTTAATTCACTCCTTATTCAAACGAAACCTTTGTTAAAGTCGCCTTATTTAAAATGGTTGACTTTAAATGGAATTTTGTTTTTCGGGGTTTTTGCTACGTAAGTAAAATATAATTACATACATATAAAATAAAAAGCACTATACATCAAACTGGTCTATCGATCGATATAAATATAAATGAAACATGCACAATTACAAAGCCAATAAACTAATAGATTTTACTTATTTAGGAAACGTATAAAAATTTTAATGTAGCGGACTCGAACTCGCGTCTCTCCCTGTCCTGGAAACCGACTAGATGCTCTGACCACTAAGCCATACGTTCTCATCAAGATACGTCGAAATTTTTATACGCTTGTTGTAACTCTAAGTTGCAACTTATTTATATTGTTAACACCGCTTATTTATATTGTTATTCCTGCTACGTACAAATTTTTAAATTTGAGTTTATTGAAAGTTATGTATGTACTATGTTTAAAGTTTTGCGTCAAAAAAAAAACATACAAAAGCGCATTTTAAACGGTGCTAAATAGAGGAGGAGTAGGGATTTAAGTATATTTTTTGTTTTTATATAACTAAGAAAATGAAAAAATGTGACATATACTTTCACCATTTATAAGCATGGCTCCAATGATCATTACAAACTTTCTAATTTTTAAAACACAGATTAAATGGTCTCTACATGTGGCTACCAGATGTTCTTAATAGAGTCCTGACAGGAAGCGGCGATGGAGGCGTTACTGCTTGTGAAGTGATAGCCCAAAGGCTTAATGAGGTATATATATTTTTTTTGTAAATTAATAAAAAATAAGAAAACCTTCGACATGAAACTATTTTAACCGGATTAAGCGCGTACATTTGGTATTTGGCATTTTTGGAAACCCGACATTTCGAACACTTTGCAGTAGTCCGTGGTCACGGGTAGACTGAGCCTTGAGGTGGCATTCGTCTGTCACTTGATATAATTATTATATCAAACTAGCCCCAACGATTTCTTAATTTCCTAGCGTACTTCCCTGGATTCCTGCAGAATGAGCTGACTGTATCTTGCCCTCTGGTATGGTGGGATTGGGACTTCAAAGATTTTATGAGTGAGTCCCGGGTGGTAGAAAGCTTCCAGCCGTCCTCTTTATTGAAGGGGGGGTCATCAAACCTTATGTAATGGCTAGGTTTATCCACAGTGTGCTCATACACAGCTGACTTTGATACATGCCAATTCTTGATATAAGAGATGTGTTCCTTTACCCTAACACCGATGTTTCTCTTTGTTTGACCGATGTATGATAAGCCACAGTCGTAATCTAGTTTGTATACACCTGCACACTGTAAAGGAATGTTACTTTTCACTGGTCTCAAGAAATGGCTCACTTTCTTGTTCGGCTTGAAAATATTTTATATGGAAGCTCTTCTTAAGATGTTACCAATCCTGTCTATAACCCCCTTCACATATGGTAGGAGTGCCAGCTGTCTGTCTACGGTAGGTACTTTAGCGACACGTTTAGCCAGCTTATACGACGGTGTATCGATTTGGCTGACTATTGGTCTAAAATGTACATCTTTTTTGTGTATTTTTGGTAACCCATACAACTTTGGAGGTTTTACACAGCTAGGCACGAGAGTGCCTAGGTTAGATGTAATGATTTCGCGAGTCATTTTATTAAATCGGATGTCTTTTTGAATTTTTTTTGTAGGGCCTTCATCAACAATTTTATAAGTTTTTTTATCCCATAGCAATAATGACATTTTTTGAATATACTCATTCTCATACTGTAATGAATATACATATATAATAATAGCCAGTCGTGGCGCAGGGGCACAAATTGTGACTGTAAAACCGAGCTGTTGTGGGTTCGATCTCCACTTGAGGGGATGAAATATTTACTTAAATTTATATTTCCATTTCTTCGCTCTGTTGTCGAGGCAAAGCGTGGCGTTGAGTTCTGAAACTCAACACGCAATGCCTCCAGAATTCGGCGGATAGTGAGGTTCCCTCTACTTACCTTGCTGTATGCGGGATACAGCATGAAGCTGATTTACTTTATTTATTTCATGTATTATATATTTCTATATTATTATGTACATAAGCATTGTTTTGTTTCTTTATAGACGGCAACAGAATCGGCAGTTTGTGACGACTCTATAGAAACGGCCACTTTCATGATAAACACAATAGCTAATTTTACGTGCGCATTTATAGCTTTAGGTGTAAGTAGCACTGTGAAGCTGATTGGAAAGAAAACTCTACTTATTTTAGTATTCATCGTAATAGGCACGTTTTGTATTTTAATTAATTTCGTGACACAAACTATACTATTCGCCATACTTCTATCATCCGTGCCACTCATGGGACTCTCAATTGGCCCTATAAACGCATATTCTGTGGAAATATTTCCTACAAATTTAAGGTAAATATTAATTTATTTAAGGAAAAAAATAATTGAAGGTAATAATTGGTCTGTTCAAATGCAAAAAATAATATATATTTTTTAAGCAATGATTATATCTTATACATCTAGTTTTTTTCTAAATCTTTGATTGAAATTCTGAATTTTAGATAAATGCACATATTTAGTTTTTTTAGAGATTCGGAAATATAAAATATAAATTTATTAAACACTAATAATAGAGTCAAAGCGCGACGTTGAGTTCTGCCACTCAACACACAATGCCTCCAGAATTCGGCAGAAAGTGGAGAACGGAGTGATATAACACTAGGTTCCCTCTGCCTATCCTGCTGTGTGCGGGATACAGCGTGAAGCTGATCGATTGATTGATTGATTGTTTGATTGATAAAAATAATATTTGTAGAGGGATGGCCGTCAGTCTCACAATGATGGTGGGTCGATTCGGCTCTATAGTGGGAACTAATGTGGCCGGAGCACTTATCAACGCTTCTTGCGAAGCAACATTTTACTTATTTAGTAGTTCATTAATAGGTTAGTATATTCACGAAAAAATATTTACTAGAAAAATACAATAGACAAAAACATACCTATGTTAACTAATTATCTACTTTATTACCTAAACATCTTTTTAGTGGAGGTCGTGGCGCAGGGGAACAAAGTGTGACTGTACGCGACTGGCTGTGGGTTCGATTCCTATACGAGGAAATGAAATATTAAATTACATTTATATTTTCATTTCTACGCTCTGGTTTCGAGGCAAAGCGCGACGTTGAGTTCCGCCATTCAACACGCAATGCCACCACAATTTTTCGGAAAGTGGGGGACGTGTTATAAAAACTAGGTTCCTCTGCTTACTCTGTTGTTTGCAGAACATAGCTTGAAACTGTTTAATTTTTATTAAATTAACTTTTTAGTTAATAACTGAAATTATTTAACAACATCATATATTATTAATATCTTTTAATTTATTTACAGTTTGTGGATTATTATCATTTTTACTTCCGAGGTCTAATGAAAGTTTAAAGAAGCAAAATCTAAAAAAGATAATAACACACCTCTAAATCGAAATGGAACATATATTAAAAATAAAATTATATTCTTTGAGCTTTAATTTTAATTGTAAAAAAATACTATGTAAATAAAAAACTGAATAAAATAATCATATCATTCATTTTTACTCATAATATATAATTTGTCCTATTATTTCTGTTCGAATTCATTGGAAGAAAGGAGAAACATTGTTAAATTTTGACATCATACTTAATAATAGTTAATTAATTATATAAACGTCAAAAAATATAAACAGAAATACAGATAAATTAACTCATTATGATTTCCACACATCAACATTATCATTTGTGTTTGGGAATCTACTGTTTAGGTTCTCTAAGTAAATATCTAATTTAATTTTTTTTGTACTGATACATAATTAATGATTAAACGAACATACCTACACGTGAAGTTCAATCATAATTATATGAGCGAAGCTGCTTATTCGAAGCGATTTATTACAAACTAGCGGCTCGCCCACGGCTTCGCCTGCCTAAAATACATGATTATTGATTTAATAAGCAGAATTGATTGACAATTACTATAATGACTTCTAATATGATTTTTTACGACATTATCTTCAAAGAATTTTTGATTGTTTTAAATAAAAAAATACGACCATTGTTGATATTTGATATTTATAAAATATACATAAAGGTAATTATTTATTACACGAATATATTTTTGTAACTTTATGTTCTTTTTACCTATATAATATACTCTGTTAAATGTGCTGATGTTAGTGAATAATTTAATTTACTCATTCAGAAACAGCCTTAAATGTTAAATTATTGATTTGAAGGATTCATAATATTCTTTGTAAAATAACTGTAATAATTGCATATTAACTCATGTACAGTTTTTAAATTAGTTACATATATTATATGAACGAACCAACCAAAAATCTTTGTATGTACTTGATATTTCTTTTAAGATCGTTCTTTATCTCTGTGTTGAATTAATTACGACTTAAACTTAACTGTTATGATTTATGAAGGTAATCACCACTAACAATTCAATTTTGTTTACTTTATTGTATAATATTTATTCAAAAATAATTTTTTTATCAACAGTCATATAACCCAGACGTTTCGAATGTCATTCTTCAGCCAACAATCTTACCAGCGCGATTGCTATATTATATTCGCAGGCAAGCTAATGCCTTGAGTTCATTCAAATGACGATAACTTTTTTTTAATGAACCGATTTTGATGTACTAAACTTTAGCAGTTAAGTTGAGTTAAAACAAAGCAATTGGTGAAATCTTTTTGCTTTCTATTTTTCTTTTTAAGTGTCCCTCTATCCATTTCAGTCAAAATTACTAAATGTACAGACAAAATATTTTTACTGTCTTATTATATATAGAGATTGTAGCCACGCACGCAGCTGTCATCCACGGATATTCAGAGGTGGTCAAGAAAAATAATATTAGGTAAGGTTTTTATTATATGCGGTAATGATTTATCGTATCTAGTTGAAAATAACCATGAGATAGTACTGTTTGCTGATGACACTCCATTGATTTTCAAAATAAAAAGACGACAAATCGAATGTGACGATGTAAACAATGCTCTCTCGAAAGTAGTACATTGGTTCAGTGTCAATAACTTACTATTATATAGTAAATTAACTAAATGTATTATTTTTAGAACACCTATCACGAAAGTTGTTGAATACTCTTGAATGGTGAATCCGTAGATCCTGTCGATTCTATGGTATTTCTCGGTATCACCATAGAATCCAAATTACAGTGGATCCCATATTGATGGATTGGCGGTTATACTTAGTTCCGCACTTTTCGCGGTGTTTTTTTTAACATACATAATGTTTTTTTTAACATACATAATTTCTTCTTCTTCTTCAGCTTCACGCTGTATCCCGCACACAGCAGGGTAGGCAGAGGGAACCTAGTGTTAAGACACTCTGTTCCCCACTTTCTGTCGAATTCTGGAGGCATTGCGTGTTGAGTGGCAGAACGCAACGCCGCGCTTTGCCTCGACACCAGAGCGAAGAAATGGAAATATAAATTTAAATAAATATTTCATCTCCTCCAGTGGGGATCGAACCCACAACCAGTCGGTTTTATAGTCACATCTCGTGCCGCTGCGGCACGACTGGCCTCTGGCCCAAGATCATCACATCAAATGGATATAAAAACATACGGACAAACATTCATTTTCCATATAAAGATTATCAAATTTTATGAAATTGCAAATGTATAATGTGAAAGTTTTAAAAAATTGAAATGAAAAGAAACGAATAAAATAATTAAAAATAAAGATCTAAAAATTTTTCTATTTACCCTATTTTACGGTATCATAAATACCATAAATTAATTTCTTAATTTAACATCCAAGCGTAAGCTTCTTCTCAAACTTGAGATGCATTTTAATACTATGAAAATAAACTACTATAATAAATTATAGAGCACAGGTACTGCGAACATTTTACATTAAAATGTGTTTTTTTCATCGGTCAGATTATATCCGTCATTTTTACTATCGGTCAAACTGTTTAAGAGTAGAGATGTACTGATGTGATTTCGTTGTTAATTTTGTTGTTTTTAATAAGTGTCTTGTTTTATTAAGTGTGAAGTTTTTTTCCTGAACGTTTTGTTTTTCTTATATAGATTTTTTTATGTTTTAAAACACGAGGAAATCTGAACCAAATTGCATAAAAATTAAATGTTTAAGAAACAGTTTGTTTTTGTTTACATTTTGTCTCATGCCAAAATGAATAGACTTTACATAGTTTCTGAATTTGTTTATTTTTTTGTTAAACACAGAACTTATCGCATCACAAACTAGCTAAAATGGAGAATACAAAGATTCTCTGTCAATCCACAAAAACTGATAACAAACATTATCGACATATTAATTTACTTACTTTTAATAGCCTGTACGCCGATGTATGTGTACGATTTTTCAGTACAATGTACATCAATATTGCTAAATCCGATAGATGTCATCATTTTCTTAATTTCTTTTTCAGGGACCTTTAAAGTAAAAATAAAAAAAAATCGGGTCCAAAAGTTAGGAAATTATACATATGAAATGATGTTTAATTTTTTAATCACCTGACAATCATGGTATGGTGACACGAAATGTTCAACATCTCTCAGCCAATTATTCCATTTTTTTGGCGAGCTAATGTTCTATAAATAATAAACACGGGTACATATCCTAAGAATGTAAGTAAACAATTACCACCACCCGTCATTAGATTGTATATGTTTGTGAATACTATCCTGAAACGTAAAAACGGTAAATTTGTCTAAATCATATAAGTAGAGTATATCATATAAAATCCAGTATATCATATAGAATAGAGAAGTAATACAAATCGGCGTATCGAATCTTAGGATTACGGATTTTTTCATAATTTATCGTCATCATAGCCTTCTTTTACGTCCACTGCTAGACTTACGCTTCCCCCAAGGATCTCCACGGATGAGGATCTCGGAGGAAATGTGGGATAATTTTAGTGAAAATAACTTTCGGTATATTAAGCCTCCACCTTATAGTATATCAAGATTAATATAAGGATGGTGGTGGTGATTTGTTTTTATTTTCTGCTACGGAATTCCCCATAGGCTTGATTCTATTATTTTTTATTTAAGGATATCCATTGCATATTAAAATATAAAACGTATTTAAGTGAGTACTTAGAGAGTGAGTACTCTTGCTATGTTATCCAATGTAGGGTGTAATTAGAAAAAACGAGATCAAAATTTCCTCGCAACTCGTTAGGTAAGTCACCCTCTATTACGAGGGTGGTTTGCGAATTGCACCATTCTTTCACTTTTATCACCTCCCACGATTGTGCAATTAATAGGTCAAAATTTTGTTAGCATATTTGTTGTACCACTTCCATCTCCGCTACCAATATCTAAAACTCTGCTCTCATAATTTTTCCATTTAATTAAATGCCTATAAATTCCGACATCGATTTAACATTGGCCATTAAAAAAGTATTGTTTCGAGTTTTCTACATAAAATCAAAAATTTAGATCAAGAAATCAGAAAATTCTTAACCAAACCAATGGCATTGGCAAAACGTTTAGTGAAGGAAACGTAAATAATAATTAATTATTGCACGACACGCTTAATCACGTCTCACGTCTCATAACTATAGAATACTGAAGCTTCACATTAAACAGAGTTTTTTTTATATGCATCAGAAAAGTAAGAGGGTAAAATATCATTTAAATATCTATATCTTTTTTAAAACAAAATGTTAGTAACAAAAAACCATATAAGAAGTAGCTCTACGCCTTTTCCGACATAACTAGAGTACCTAGTAAGAAAGTATCTAATATTGAAACGACCCGTCGCCGAATGTTCCATACATTACTATTGTTATGTCGCTCCTATAATAGAAGTCGTGTTGAGATGCAGTCTGTAATATAGCTTTTCATAATAAATTGAGTATGCAGTATCCAACACAAAAAGTTTTTTTAATCAAATAAATTCTGAAGCTTTATAATATTAGTAAGTATAGACGCAGATGTTAACAAAAATATTGTTAGAAATCGGAAGCGGCTAACTTTTTTAAAAAAACACGATAAAAACACATATCGTCTATATGATTCTAAACTATTTTGAAAGAGATACTATGTAATTGCAATAAGTGATATGTATCACCTACTAACAATACTTCACACTAGTTTCCTTCCAATAGGGGCCGTCACTTATTATTTTTACTAATAATTAATTAATTAATTTTGGTTAAGAGAATAAAATGTGAATATATTATCTATATTATATATTTATTTCTTCACAGGAAATATTAAGCATATATTAAAAACATATATTTTGGATTTATAAGCAGCAGATTTGAAAGGACTCAGAAATGAGGATTTAAATATTTGTCTTAAAAATAAACGTTACTAAGACTATTGTTTTAATAATAATAACTATGCATAAACGCGTAATTAACTAAATAATTAGTATTCACAATTAAGCCTGAGGTAAAAAAAGTAGGCTCTAATTCAATATAGTATTGTTCTCGAAGAATTCATTGTGACCACGAAAAACAACTGAAATGTTTGATATTTGTACGCACGTCTTCACGCTATTGAAACTTACGCCAAGGTCTCTCTCTCTGTCATTACTATGATCTCTCTACTATATTAGTAGATCTCTCAACATTACGACTATTTGTATATCATTTTAGTAATAAACAAAAGATTATATAGTGAAAACGATTGTAGTGTGATAAGATTCGGGAAATATATTGTGAATCCTAATTATGAGTTAATTTATCAGTAGTAGTACGGGAGGCGAAGAGGGGACTTTCAGGATGTACTCGAGCGCGGCAGACTAATATACTGGGGATTCGGGGATTCATTGTACTCGGTTACGTACTTTCACTAAATATGAGCCCCATAAATATGGCCGCCCGTCTAGGTTAAAGGATCAGATTAATAAAAAAAACTGATCATTTGAAACTGACAATTTGAGAGTGACGTAAAGAATGGGGGGGGGGGGTCTACAATGTTGTAAAAAAACATTATCTCGGCATTCACGAGCGGGGCTAATTTTTCTTTTATTATGAAGAGAATAATTCAAAGATTACGAAAAATATACATATAATCTGACGAATTCCACAAGCCGAATAAATAAAAACCTGGTCGGCTTCCAGGAGGCGCGGGTTCGAGTCCCGCTGCGTTCAAATTTTTATACGTTTTCTAAATAAGTATTAATAAAAATTTATCGATAAAATTTAATGCAACTACGAGTTGCCTATATTCCTCTCTCTGTGTGACAATCGTGTCAGAGGAGGAAGATGATTCTACTACTTCTTCTAGAATCATAAAAAAAAATAATAAGATAATAAAATTTGAAAATTTAACAGTTCTCAAAAAAAAATTATCAATATTTTTTTTATAAACTTGTAGTATATCTACTTAAAACATACACTCTTTTATTTACATTCTATTTCTTGAGCTTTTCAATTGATTACGTTCAATGAATTAAAAAAAATGAGGCCAGTCGTGGCGCAGGGGCACAGAGTGTGACTGTAAAACCGAGTGGTTGTGGGTTCAACCCCCATTCGAGGAGATGAAATATTTATTTAAATTTATATTTCCATTTCTTCGCTCTGATGTCAAAGGCAAAATCGCGGCATACAATAAACGTAGATTTGATAAAATTTGTCAAATAGAATTGCGGCATAAAGCCTCTACAAATCGACAACATTATTATCTCAGTCCCGTTTTGTACAAGTAGTACCAGTGTAAAAAGAAACTATCCAACTGGTTATTAACATTAAACTACTATCAAACAGAAGACCTCCTAGCTACCTAAATGAGGCTGGCTATTTGTATATATCTTTAAGCTCACTTAACCAAGCATACTCACATACATACATACATACACACAAATATACGCAAATATACATATCATACATTTTCCAAATGTAACATTATTGTAACTAAATATTTTACTTCCTTCATTATTATTATTTTATTTTTTTTTGTCATGGTATTTTAATTTTTTTCACAATTTTTCTTTTATGTATAATTATTTGTTTTGTATTATGTAATTAATTTTTTTTATCTTTTTTTTTTAAATTTGATATATTTTTTGTAACGACGCTTGTGAGGCGGGCGTTGATAACTGCGACACAGTTTCATACTAATGTAGTTATTATCGTCTTAAACTATTTTTGTTATGCACGAAAAATTTTTGAAATAAATATTATTATATTACCCTGCTGTGTGCGGGATACAACGTAAAACTGATTTGTTTATTTTATTTATTTAAAAAATATTAATCATTGTTAGATTAAGCAAGTCTCTTCAGATATCCGTCAGATTATGAGATAGCACGTCTAGGGCATGAAGATGAACCATATATATCTTAATCTGACGCACTTGAGTATTTCAAAATGGCAATTTTTTTTTGCACATGTTAGACTAAATGTCAGTCTAAATAAATTATTTTTACTTTAATTTTACTTTGTTTTGTTTTTCATTTGAAAAGGGATGTAAATAAAAACCAAATAATATTTTGTATACATTAGCATTTATTATAATAAATAATGTTTCATACATTTTTTTGACATAATGTTATTCTTGTTTAAACTATTATAAAAGATTAAAACATATCGTGTAACAGAAGATCACGCCTTTGCCTTTTTTAACAGAAGATCATGCCTTTCATGAAATGTGGTAAGTCAGCAGGAGCAGATGGAGTTACTGCCGAGATGATCAAATATGGTGGGCCACGCGTCTTGGACTTGTTCTGGTTTTTG
>DWMY01003048.1:0-10785 GCA_018249775.1 Heliconius hecalesia formosus
TATATCTGTGACTATATTATTATTATATAGTTTAGATCCTTCCTACATCCATCCAAGGATTTTACGAGTGACCATTGTTATATTTGTTGATTAATTTATAATTTCCACAGGATTAAGACATACAGAAAAACCGCGCCATGGTCTTCTCACGGCAATGATATTATGCAAACTTTGAGTCGATACTACTCCAACACGTTTTCTGACGCCGAGAAACAAAACACAATGAATCTATTTCTTGGACATTTCGTACCAGATCCCTCGAGACCGGCCATTTGGGAATACCCCACCGATTACTACTTACACCACCCAGAGACTATGGTGTATATTCCAAATAAAAGGTATTATTTTTATATAATTTGATTCTAATTGAGGCGATGCTTGTTGGTTTGGTTCTCGCTCTCGCTTAATTTTGGTATACAAAGTGCAGTGGTGAGTTGACTTTAGCAAAGTCTTGAAAATTGGTCGGGAAGTAGGTAATGGAGGGTCATGACAATAGGCACCCACTGCCTAGCGTGAAGCTGTTTTGTACTACATAAAAAAAAAATAATGAGCTAATATTTTAAAGAGTTTTTGTAGTATATTATTATTAAGGTATAAAATTCAAGACATTATCAAAAAAAATGTTTTCTATCATTAATAATTTTGACACAATGCCAAATAAAAGGGGAGGTTATAAAATTAATTATATAATATTTACAATAATAGATATTGTCTTGCCCAAAATAAATCTAATAAACATGACACTTCACATTTTAGATATTCTATTACGGTATAAATCACTTGCAGCGGAAAGAAGCGGCGCCGCACACGCCTCATTCACGAAATCATGTCGTCGGTAATGGTGGGGATGTTGAATTGCGTAAACTAGAACGAGATATATCCCTTTCTCGTTCTGGTATGTTTTTTGATAATGAAAAGCGGCAGATCGGCATCGCTAAGAAGTGAAAATATTAAATATTTCATTTCCTCCTGTGGGCATCGAACTGGCCATGGCCACGTATTTACTTTATAACTAATTATATTCTATGATTTGTAGTTTTTTTCTATTATTTTTTAAAATCCGTTCAAGTTAATACTTTACTTACTACTTGCCTTTATTTATATTTTCATTAGATCCTTAACAAAATGGTGGGACGACGAAGTGCTGCAGCACTTGCCGCGGCCGAGCAACGAGATGCGTAAGCTGTGCTGCGAGATCATCGGCATGCAGGGCGACGCCGCGCTCGAGATGATCGACCCCTACCACGAGCACACGCGCCCCTTCGAGTACACCGTCTTTACTGACTGCTTCGAGTTTAAGGTGACTTGACCCAGTAGCATCTCTACTAGTAGTACTGCAGACGACCGAACCCTATTACGAGCACAAGCACCTCTGCGAGTACGCCGTATTTTCTGACTGCTTCGAGTTTAAGATGAAGTGACCCAGTAGGACCTCTACTTGTAGTACTGCGGACGACTGACCCCTACCACGAGTTTGAGTACACCGTGTTTACAAGTAATGTAATGCAATTCATTTAACAATTATGTCATTTTTCCTTATTTTTATTTACAATGATAAAACTTTTTTAATCTTTTAGACAGGTAACATAATAACTTCCTGTACAAATATAAAAAAATTGATAAAATCATATTTTACAGATGTATCATACGTTACGAGACCTTGCTCCGAACTCTTATGAAAGTTTAAGTCCGTTTGTAGTTCGCGGTCGCACAGTGGGACAAATAAAAGGACCAAACTCTAAGAACCCAGTCATAAGCGGAAGATCGAGTACTACTTCAAATAATTCTAGCGAGTAAGTGATAATAATTTACACATTTTTACTAAATATAATTTCCGCACATAGCTGAGTAAATATAAGGAACCTGGGAATCTAGTATGCTGCGCATTTATCATGGGGAGTGTTCTGAAGAACTGTTTTACCTGTTACCTGCCGCCGAATTTTCTAACCGCACAGTACGTCAAAAGCTAAAATATCATCCACATCATATGAATACGTGGCAATCCACTACTGTGCGGTTTCGTAGGAACATTCTTCCATGCACCATGGAACTGTGGAATGGCCTACCCGCGGCAGTGTTTCTAGGTTGATATGACATAGGTACCTTCAAAAAGCGTGTCTATCTCCACCTTGTCGGTCGGCAACGCACCTGTAGCTCCTCTGGTGTTGCACGGGGTCGTGGGCGGCGGTGATCACTTACCATCAGGTGACCCGAACGTGAGTTTGCCTTGCCATAAAAAATAACAACCTAGTTATAGTATATAGGTAGACACTCCGTTCCTTTTTAAGACGTTCCGATCCTCAATTTTATCCATATTCTCGAAGCATCGGAGCTCAACGACATGACAACGTGCTTTGCCTCGTTACCAGAGCGAGGAAATGGAAATATTAAATATTTCATTCTTCCAAGTGGGAATCGAACCCACAACCATCGCGTTTATAATCGCACGCTTGTGCCTCTGCTCCACAACGGCCTTACTAAGCGGACTCGGCTTTTATTATATGTAGCGGAATATTATATGTATAAAATTCTCAATAAACATTTTCTTTCAGCTCAAATAGTGATTCAACATCAGATGACGATCTCACAAGTTCAACGCCTAGTTCAAGACAGCCGGCCGTTTCGCCTATAACGTTGGTAAAGAAATTGCTAGAAGAAACCGAAACTGAGGACAGTTTACCATTTCCAGCTATAAAACGATATAATTGTATAAAAGTTAAGGAACCCAGCAATCGTGATATGCTATTGTAAGTTGCTATTGTGTTTCTATATTAATTATTAAATAAATATATATTTTCTATTTGGCTCTAAAAATAAATAAATTGAATATGACGCATATTCAATTACTTTTTTAATACAAAGCTATTTAGTTGATTTGACTAATAAATTAAAATTTAAACGGATTCGAATCCACGCTTTTTAACCTTAGCACATAGAGCTTAGGCCCATAGAGGCGTGGACTTTTATTAAGATATACGTTTATATCAAATTTTTACATAGGAGGTTAGTGTAAATAAAAGCAATACTATGTTTAAGAATGTAATTTTATTAGACTGAAACACTCGAGGGACTGTACTGCTTATGACTTTTATATAGCAAAAAACAAAAGATATACTAATTATATAAAATGTAAATTTTCGTTGTGATAGTCAGTTGCCAATATTTAATATCAATAATAATACCACTGATTTAAAAAAAATCTTATTTCAATTTATATTCAAACAATATGTGTGCTTATTTATGTTGTAGGGAGATATCTACCTGAAGATTACTATTTATTGTTAAAAACGATCTTGTAGAAAATATTTGACAAATATTTGAATATTTTTAGTGTTATTCCCCAATTAAAAATATCTTTCTATCCTTAGTGTGGAATAACACCAAAAATGTAAAAAATATTTCATATTATTATGTTGAGATTATAAAAGTAGTGTTTATTTCAAATTTATTTTAGTCATAATGGCAATGTTAACAATTGGCTAAAGCATTTTCTTTTCTCATTTCCAGATACAAACGCTATGTAAACTTCGAACGTCGATCGAACCCGCGATACAAATCTGATATTCACATTGTGATGACAGTTAGTAGCGCCTTCACCATAGACAGTTCCATTGAAGTCATACCACCAACAGTCAGTAAAGCTTCCAAAGAGATATACAATGAATACGTACAACGTACCAATGGGAAGATAACTGTACCGCCATCTTCGCTAGCCTTATATGAGAAATATGTTAATTTTACATTGTAATTTTTTTTTAGCTTGACGCTGGGTAGGGTATGTTTTTTAGACTTTTGTTTAGACGAAGTGTCTTATTGCCCAATTTTCGAGACATTGTGGTAATACTTCTTCCAAGTGAGACGCAGTTAGATGCTGTGCTACGCCTACGACGGCCACTTCATTGTAATTTCAAGCGAATAGATAATAGTAAAGTGGTGTTTCTGTTATTTCTTTGTCAATTAAAAATAATTTATATAGAGCATCCGAATGTATATGAAGCGGTTAGTAGAGAACGGCGTGTCTTAACGCTAAGTTCCGTCTGCCTTCTTGTTAATTACAAATAAATATAAACATAATATATTCTAGAAATAAGTATTGTACTTTAATTTTTACTCATGTAATATAAGGACATCAAACGCAAACATCAAATCTGTTTTGTTTGCTATTGAATATAGTATGAAATATACAAGTTGTAATTGATTATCTGTTTTTTTATTAAACTTACATTTTCTGTTAGAAGAGTGATATATTTCTGAGATAAATTTTGCATCTGTATTTTAGTAAGTATTGGTCGTTAACAATAATTATTGAGAGGCCGCGCTTAGGACGTTATAATCAAACTTATGTAGCATTTAATATAAAGTTGTTGTTACTACATGTGGCTATTACTTTAAAATATAATGTGCATTTTTATATAAGACAGAGTTTGTAAGCTTTTTGGTTAGGACTTCATTTTTAGTTTCTGATAATCTCAATTATACGAACATGTTCCAAGTGAAATTTTATATCAAATAATTTTCCTATTTTAAAGTCAAAACTTGAAATATACTTAAAGTAGTATTTTTTTACGAAGGTACTCATACAATTATCTGTTAGTAGTAGCTAGTACCCTTTTGGTTATTTAATTATAATACACCTCTGACCTGATCTTTTACTAAATTAATATATAATTGTAAATAATTTAATTTTATTTTGTTTAGCAAGTTAAAGTAACAATAGTAAGCGGTTGCTAAAAATATGTTTTTATATAATAAATATATAAAATATATTATATCAGTCTTTTGTGTTATCTATATCTATATGGTTAGGTGAGATACAACTGCAACTGCAACTTAGTTTCCCTAAAACAATCTAAACACAAATAATAACTGAAAAAACGCCTGGCACGTTATTTCATTTTGCTCGGCACATTTTTACTTTTGCTCATATTTTGACCTGAATTGATTATTTTTTAGAGTCCCTTATATCAGAACAAAAAAGAACCATTAAATGTCTGACTGTCCGCGTCGAGATATTTTTCTCAATGTCGCGTGGAGATATTAATCTGCAATTAATATCATATTTTCAGGTCTATTGTTCCTTGGACCATACAAAAAAAAAATTTGTAAGTCATCGCAATCAAAAGATAGGAAATTGTATCGCTGTTGCCACATTTTATACGAAATTCGCCGCTATTTACAATTATGAAATTAGCTAAAAAGTCAGAATTTACAGTATACATTTTTATTTCCCTTTCGAAAAATCCAAAAAATAGTCTTATATTTATATCAACTTTTATAAGACGTACTTCCCGTTGATCAATCATGAAACTGGTACACACGGCAGCTGAGTCAAACTCGAATTTGATCGTTTTTTTATTTGGATTTTGGATATCTTGTTAATAACGAAATGGTGAAATCCATTATATTTTAGGTACTAATTATATAACTATTATAAAATAAAGATTTTTTATTTAATGAAAGATTATATTATTTTGAGAGACAAAATCCTCATTGATACAAGCACACATAAATTTAAAATTTTAATTCACCGAATTATATTGTACATCTAAAAGACTAGGATCTAATTTATTTTTCTCATGAAAAAACATAAAACTGACATTAGTGACATTTAGTTTGCGTTTGTACTTGTATAGGTTGGTGATTACACTCAAAATCTAATTACTTATTAGAATTTCTAAATAATTTTATTTGGGGGCGGATGAGTGTGCTTCGGCGATAAATAAAGACAGCCACAATGGCTATGTCTAAAGGATTCAAAGTTCTCGAAAAATCTTCACCACCTAATCCATACAGTATAATTTTACAACATCGAAATAAAGATACTGCGTTATTATTCGAATCTCAAGCGGTAGTGTCTCTATCGTCTCAAGAAACAGAAACGCTACGTAAGCAATACCATAAAATAGCTGACGCTTATGGGTGCCTTGGAGTATTACAACTAAATTCTGGTGAAAGCTGTTTGCTGTACCTCGTTCTTGTTACGGGTTGCTGCTCAGTTGGCAAGGTGAACGATACTGAAGTTTTCAAAATAACTCAAACTCAATTTTTGCCTCTTTTTTATCAATCACAAGGTGAAGACAAAGTTTCTGAAGTAAGAAAATTACTTAATTCAGGAACATTTTATTTTTCTTGGAATTTAGGGAAATCTAGTGATAATTTGTTTGATCTTACACTGTGTGCTCAGAGAAAAAGTAAAGGAGCCAATCCAGACAACAGATTTTTCTGGAACAGAACCCTATTTATTCATCTAATAAGATATGGTATTGATTGCGATGATTGGCTTACAAGGGCGATGTGTGGATCAGTGGAAATTAGAACTATCTATGTAGGGCATAGACAAGCAAGAGCAGTGTTAATATCTAGACTGAGCTGTGAAAGAGCAGGAACACGATTCAACGTAAGAGGATGTAATGATGATGGAAATGTTGCCAATTTTGTGGAGACAGAGCAAGCAATATACATAGATGATTCAGTAGCATCTTATATTCAAACTAGAGGCTCAGTTCCATTGTTTTGGGAGCAACCAGGTATTCAAGTAGGATCTCATAAAGTTAAAATGTCCAGAGGTTATGATGCCTCAACAAGTGCATGTGACAGACATTTCTCACAATTGAAACGTAATTATGGATCAGTCATTGTTGTAAATTTATTAGGGTCAAGCTTAATTGGTGGCAGTGAAGGTGAAGCAACTCTGAGCAATGCTTTTCAACGACATCTCAATGAATCTGCTCATAATGATATTGCTCAAATTATTTTTGACTATCATCAGGAAGTGAAAGCTGGATCTATAGAAACAGCCCTATCCAAATTTAAAAAAATTGTTGAAAAACAATATGATAATATAAGTATTTTCAGTGCTAAAAATGTGGACATTTACAATATACAAAAAGGTGTTATACGAACAAACTGTTTAGATTGCTTGGACCGAACAAATGCTATTCAAACATTTATTGGCTTAGAAATGCTTGCTATACAATTAATGTTGTTGCAATGTATAGATAAAAAGCAAAATGTAAACAGATTTGAGGAAGTTTTCAAGCAAATGTGGGTGAATAATGGAAATGAAGTATCAAAAATTTATGCCGGTACAGGAGCAATACAGGGTGGGTCTAAATTGATAGATGGGGCCAGATCAGCTGCTCGAACCATACAAAACAACTTATTAGATAACTCTAAACAAGAAGCTATAGATATATTGCTTTTAGGGTCCACTCTTAATTCAGAACTTTCAGACCGTACAAGAATTTTATTACCATCAAATATATTGCATACTTCCACTCCCGTACTTAGAGAAATGTGCAGAAGAGCCAATGAATTTACTCAACCTTCCAGTATTCGTATAACAATTGGTACATATAATGTCAATGGCGGCAAACATTTTAGAAGCCTTGCATATAAAGATGTATCCCTTGCTGATTGGCTATTAGATTGCCCAAATTCTGGTTTGATAAATACTGTCAACTTAAAAGACCATCCATCTGACATCTTTGCGATTGGTTTCGAAGAAATAGTAGACTTGAATGCTAGTAACATTATGGCTGCAAGTTCTGATAATGCTAAAGCTTGGAGTGAGGAATTAGATAAAGTATTGGGTAGAGATGCCCCTTACACACTTTTATCAAGTCATCAGTTAGTTGGTGTTTGTCTGTTTGTTTTTGCAAGGAAAGATTTAATACCACACATAAGAGATGTGGCTCTTGATTCTGTTAAAACAGGGCTTGGTGGCGCTACCGGTAACAAAGGCGCTGTTGCCATACGCTTAGTAATTTACGGAAGTTCTATTTGCTTTGTGTGCGCTCATTTTGCTGCTGGTCAGTCCCAAGTTGCAGAGCGCAATGCTGACTATACGGAAATAACACGAAAGGTAGCATTCCCAATGGGAAGATCCCTATATTCTCATGATTATGTTTTTTGGTGTGGAGATTTTAACTATCGTATCGATTTGGATAAAGATGAAACACGTTTGTTGGCAGCGCAAAATAATATTCAGCGACTATTGGAACAAGATCAATTACTGAGGCAGAAATCACAAGACTTAGTTTTCAAAAATTGTTTTGAAGGGGAAATAACTTTCCTTCCAACATACAAATATGATTTATTCAGTGATGACTACGACACCAGTGAAAAATGCCGAGCGCCTGCGTGGACTGATCGTGTGTTGTGGAGAAGCCGTAAGCACACTATTGATCCAGAAACAACTTCTGAATTATCTGCCGGAAAACTATTGCATTATGGGAGGGCAGAACTTAAACAGAGCGACCATCGCCCAGTCATTGCTATTTTAGAAATAGAAGTTTTACAAGTCAGTTACACAAAATGTATGGAAGTATTTTATGAAGTAGTAAAAGACTTGGGACCTCCTGACGCTAGTATTATAGTGCAACCTATGGAGGAATATGATACCGAGGAATCTATTTTCGACGATAACGTGATGGCAGCTGTGCTGCAAGAATTGTCCACTATTGGGGAAGTAACATTAGTACGTTTTGTTGACGACCATACATTAAGTATTACTTTCAGAGACGGTCAACACGCATTATCTGCGGCGCTAAAACGAAAAATATCAGCTTGCGCCATTCCCATGTTCATATCATTAAAGTCGCCCGACTGGATCGATATAGTGAAATCAGAGATAAGTCTTTGTTCAAACAACACAGTACCGTTGTTCGGCGAGTTGCCAACAGAACGCCCTCTTCGTTCTGCACCGCCTACGCCTCGCAGGCAACAGCCTGGTAGACCACCGGCTCCTTCGCCAACACCTTTAGTCCCTTCAAGAGTACCAGCAGCAAGTCCAGCCCGACCACCACCGCCGCGACCGGCACCTTTTCAAAGCGATACAATGACAGAAAGTGTAAGTGCCCCGACATTGACATCCCCTCCTGCCGATAGTCTTCCACCTCCCACGTGTGCGCCGCCCCCCCTGCCTACGACTAACACTCCAGCCCCGGCGGGCCCCCCTCCACCGGTTCCAGCGAGACAAGGCGCACCTCCCCCCTTGCCGGCACGTCCTCGACCAGTTACATAGACTTATATTTCATACAGTACTTACTTGAGATTATAAAATAATATTTTATGTATTATGAGCTGTTAAAACATGTTATAATTATTTATTCATATATTTATAATCAATTAAACTAAAGCTTTGAAGTAGACGCTTGAAAAATACAATGTTATTGTTATGGTTAATCAGTGTGTAACTATCAAAGATTAATTTGGATAGGCTGTGATAATTGGTTCAAAATGTCTTTCAGTATTTATCTCAAAATTGTATTTTCTTTTTTTCGTATTGTTAACAAATACCTTTATGAGATTTTTTTCAGAACAAAAGTTACTTTTAAAGGGAAAAAAATGTGGATCATTGTCGGATTAATGTCGATCTCATATCCTGATGAATTATTAATTTTCCTTGGTACTCAAATTACAAAATATAATGTAGTAATTATTAAGTATTCAGATTTTGTTAATGGTGGAAAGTTGTTTTTGATTCGTAACAAAGTTATTGTTCTGTGGGTTCCTATGTTTTTAATATTATGAAAATTTTGTTTATATAAATAAATATAGCCAGTAAATACGGTTTATTAGTTTAATTAAACTTGTATGTTACTTATTTATTTTTGTTATACTAATACACATCGAACAATAGAATATATTCTCTGGGAATTTTATTAAGGCGTTAGATAAAAAAAATGTTAATAAAAAAATATATCGATTGGTTGCGAACTAAAATGTATATCGAGTGGTAGTTAATTTAGTAAAACGTAGTGGATGTTCTTAAAAGAAATGTTTATATAAGAATATTTATTGTAAGTTTTTGTAACTAGATATTTATGCAATAATCATAATTGGGCGAGTTATCTTTAAATTATCTCTATCTGATAAATAATAGTCAGTGGAATGATATCCTATACCATAAAACATGTTCATCAACGTTTACTTGTGTGTTCAGAGGTGATAGTGACTTCATCGTTTCAGTTTTGCTAGCTCTACCAACATTATTAAAATTGTTTTAAAGAAATGGATTAGTCTTAGCTTAATTTTAAGTATAGTAAAAATATTGACCTTGCCCTAAAACGAATACATTGAGGCAACTTATATGTCTCATCATTTTTGTTATAGGTATATTTTTCCACTGCATTTTATACTTGCGTGGGAATTAAGTACTTTTACAAGTACATGAAAAATATTTAACAATAACATGCATATTTAAAATCTATTTAAACATTTAAAACTAATAAACAATATTGACATCTGGCACAGTGTAATATTATATTTACTTTACAGATGTTTTTTTTATATATCAATTTATTGATTACATTTCATCTATTCCATTATTACAGCTAACAACAATAATTTAATATTTAATTTCTACTCTTAAATTTTCTGTTTTTGTTGGTTGACCACTACATTCTATGGCATTAGAGTATAATGTACCTGATTTGCATTTCCTTATTTAACTATCTACATATATTGTATTTTTTTTATTTTGAAAATATTTTATTTTTTTTAAAGATTTTTTTTATATAAACTATAATTGAAATTAAACAAGCTAAATCATTGTCGTAACAGTAATTTTCAATAGAGTAGCTATTTAGGTACTGCTTTATAAATGTTGTATTCAAATTGTGATTGAAAAGCAAATTGTTGTAGCTACATATATGAATTATGATACATACATAGTAAATGGTTATTTAACTACACTGGCTAAATAAAATATTTGATTTCAAAAAACCATTTTTTTTTCATATTTTCCATTCTGTTAATGCTTGCATTTTTATAATACAACAA
>DWMY01003049.1:0-10784 GCA_018249775.1 Heliconius hecalesia formosus
AGCAATATTAAATAAGAAGTAAAATTTATATTTAATATGATAAATTAAATCACGTGCAATAGTAATTGACTATAAGGCGATTAATTCAAACATATATTATGTTAAAATCTTAAAACACAGAAAATATTATCAACTGTAAAAATTTATCGTATTCTTTAGAAGAAGAAAAAAACTTTTATTAAAATATAATATTAAACATTTCTTTTTGTATGTTAAAAATAAATACCTTATATATTATTAATTAAGACTATTTTACACAATACCTCACACCACCAAAATTACATCGTAATTTGAGTTACTTTAACATCACAGATAAAAAAGATATTTGACATAACGATTGTCTATGGTTAGTCTAAAATTTTGCTTATGGACTTTTTTTAATGGCAGATTGTGATTGTCCTGCAGCTGCAGCTGTTCGCCAGAAGGCTCGAGTGTAGTGCGGAGTGTTTTGAAAATATATTTTGGTTGCTTTGTTGTATACGTGATATAGTGCATTTCAATGATTATTTTGAGAAGAAAGTGCTGTGAATAAAGTGCTTTACGACATTTGTGAGTTTCTACGTCGCAAGGAAAACCATTATGGATTTCAAAACAGCCGCTTATCACATTTTTCTCGCTGCGAGAAACGGAAGCCTTACACGATTAAAAGTAAGTAGAATATTAATATGATGATAACGTTAACAGGGATAAAATATAAAGGTATAGAATGAAAATACTTAAAACCGTTATGTCTCTTGTATAAACTAAGTTTTTCCGTTACTTATTAGAACAGTTACATGCACGTTTTATTTTTTTTTATTTAATATAGACAATGATGTTTTTATATTATATTACTACTGTGATAATATTGAATACTTTTTTATATATTTAAAGTCAATATCATAACTAACAGCACAGCAAATTTTCGGATTATACAAACAGTACCTACCTACTATTACTAAAATTCTATATATCATGTAGTATTTTAGTAATAATATTTTTTGTACTATTTGCTTCTTTAGATTAATTTGATCAACTAATAAGTGAATTAATTATTATTTATGTACTCCTCAATATCAATGAGCACAAATACATTAACTTAAAATATGTTATAAGACAGATCATTAAAATGCATATTTATTTTAAATTGAATTTCAGCTTATAGGTTGAAATAAAACCCTATATATTTGATAGTTATTATTTGCATATATAAAAATAGTTTATATACAATAGTAGTAAATAGAAATATTTTATAAAAAAATTACATTATCATATTATTATTTATATAAAGTGTGATTTTTTTCAATAAAATTTTCATAATTCTTTATGAGTAAATAATATTCATGAATAAATTGTGTTGCCCTTTTTATAAAATTTCAAATTCACACTATTGTTCACATCATACATATACACATACAAGTAATGTTACTTGTAAAGAAGATTCTCATGTTATTACAATATTTTATTATAGATAAGAATAACAATTCATACACTAGTAATATTCTTTTTATACATTTACAATAAACTTCTGTTTTTGCTTAGCATCACACTTCTTCTCTAGAGTATAGTAGTAGTACTAGAGTAGATTCAAGATAACTAATGTAAGTGGCAGAAATCAAAGACTTACTTTGTCCATCAGAGCAACTTAATTAAAGTAGTTCACTGTTCTGAGTGGGAATTGAACCCAAAACCATCACATCTACAGTCAAGTAATGCCCTAATGATCACCACAATGGCCTCAGATCTAAACTTTGTTCTGTTTAAATAATTACGTACTCTATTTGTAGAATCCTTTCTCTTCTTATAAAAGAATATTTCGATTATGAGTCACACTGACCTTTAGTGAAGACAACTGAGTCATGAGATCAAGAAATTCCTACTTTTTAGTATTGTCTTTTTATACTTACTTTACCAATTTTTGTTTCATTGATTCTATCTTGCATATAGGAGAGTAGACCTAATTTTAGAGACATTCTGCCTAATTTTGACCCATTATTTGTTACCAGAGCAAAGACATGAAAAAAAATCATTTTTCTGAGTGAGAATCAAACCCTGTATTTTTTCATCAATATTGTTTACATTTAAATGTTTATTATATATTGTACTGGATACATGTCTGATAGCAATTTTATTATTGTAGCTTATAATGTAACCTATATAGATATACTGTATGTATTGATATTTTATATATATAAAATATTAATTGTTTGTTTGTGCTTTCACTTAGAAATCATTTGTATATGGTAATAATAATTCTATTATATAACTAAGTATATTTTTTATCAGGATTCTGACTGTTGTAAATGTGTCAGGTGTAGCTTTGACTTAACTCATCAAAATCAATATTTCCATTTTGTCCTCTTGGTAACAAGACTAAATACAGTGCAGCATTGAGTTCCGCTTTTCTCAATGTCTCATAGATTCTGCAGTGTGTACAGAATAGAGTGTCTTAACATTACGTTCGCTCTGCATACTCTGCTATTTATGGAATACAGCAAGAAGCTAAAAATATAATAATTCAATTATTCATTTTAATAGAATATTCTACATTACACTTAGTTTGTTTTGAGTGTTACTGTATTATGAGAAAATCTGATAAAATTAATTGATTTGACACAATCATGTTTAAATACATGTATTATCTTGACGCCACACAGTTATGATAATAATAATTAAATTATTTGGATAGTACTTTAGATAGTACCAACTTACCTGGGCTTTTCCGGAGGCAAAGTGTATTGAGTGGCGAAGCTCAACGCCGCGCTTTGTCTCGACACCAGAGCGAAAAAATAAAAATATAAATGTAAATAAATTTTTCATCTGCTCGAGTGGGGATAGAACCCACAACCAGTCTATTTTACATTCACAATTTATGCCCCTGCGCCACAACTGGCCTCTTTGAATTATTTATAGTGACAAATTATACATTGTTAGAAAAAAACAAACAATATGTGATATATATATATATAAAAAAACTAGAAAATGCAGTGAGTCATTCCCTTTACATACTTAATCATAAAAAAATCTTTACAATAATAATAATAAAAGAAACAGTTTAAACATAAACAGTTTTGCTAATCGATTCTGTAGATTGAAAGATTACTACCTTGTACACCAACAAACATACATGCAAATGGTTTTTTTTTTCATATACCAATGGTTACAGTTACTATGTAACAAAGAAAGACCGTTGCAAATATCTAAACCACTAGTCACATGTGATTCGCATATCCAATTCAGCAATGTTTCCGCTGATACTGAAACTAAAATAAATACTCCTGGGGGGAAAGTAGGTGGCGGTGCGTTGACCCCATTCGATTTGTTTACATGTGTATGTATGTATGAGTCTGAGTGGGTGAGATTTAAGAGATATCAATTCGTCGAATCAGTCCTCATTTGCCCGCGACTTTGTTTCCCTTTTTTTTTTCTTTAGATATGAAACTTGTATTGTGTATAGAGTGAGGAGCAAAATGTCTTAACACTAGGTTCCCTCTGCCTATCCTGCTGTATGCAGGATACAGCGTGAAGCTGATTTAGATTGACATAATGTTACAATAACCATTCTGACGGTTCGATTCTCTGTCTGGCGAATGAATTATTTTCTTTTTCTTCGCTCTGCAACGTAAATGTAAGGTAACAAGTTAGAGCGCGGCGTTGAGTTCCACCTCTCCTACGTACCATGTCTCAAAAAAAATTGCGGAAATTGGAGAACGGAATGTCTTAACACTAGGCTTCCAACTTCCCACTGCTTGCTCTGCTATATACTGAATAAGACGAAGAATATACGGCTGTACATTCTTCGTCTATATATTCGTTTGTTTTGTATTTTTTGGATATTTCCACAACCCTTACAATTAAACGTAATAAGCCATAAAATCCACAGATAGAAAATATCACTTCTTCTATTATATTTTTAACACCATTCTAATTCGCAATAATATACGTATAATAAATACATTATATGTGGAATTCTCTTACGGTTACGGTTGTTGAAACTTCTGTACAAAAAAAAACTATTAATAATTTTATAGTTTTCTGTTACAATTTATTAAATGCTTACGCTTGCTTTTATTATCTTTTGTTTGTTTGACTGTGAATGCTAGAAATTTTGAAAGAAACTGCGGCATTGATTTCGAGAGGAAAGTGGAGAACGGAAAGGATTTGCTTTGCCTATCCTGTTATACGCCGTAGAGTTCTTAATTTAAATGCAAATTAAAAAAGAATATTCTTTTCTTTCTTATTTTTTTTAAGGGTTAAAAATGTTATATAAAAACGTTTATAGTTATATGAAACTGCGGTTTCTTTTTTTTTTAGTTGTATGCCGTAGACATGTGGGCGGAAGCGTAGTGAATACGTTTAGAAATCAATTTGAAAGTTACATTTAATTTAGTCCATAAACTACTTAAGAAATATTTATGATGATTCACCAATGTTTCAGTTGATTTAAACAATTGAGTTCAAAGCATATGTAGGTACTAATTGTGGCCGTAATATATGGAATAATTGGAACGTATTTTCTTAATTGTTTAACACAATGCTTTCTTTTGTCTCTTAATACATATACTTACATATGTAATACATGTTTGATTAATTCGATTTATTAAGAAATGTAGGCTCTAATATAATGTAAAATGCTTTACGCTGTATTCCGCACACTGCAGGGTAGGCAGGGGGAACCTAGTGTTAAGACATTCCGTTCCCCACATTTTGCCGAATTCTGGAGGAGCTAAAAAAAAAAAATACTTAAAATATTTTACATATTTAGGTATTTAATTTTCTATAGACTTAATAGAAAACTAAGTGATATAATTAGGTTTTTTTTGGATTTTCTAAAATGTTAATTTTATTCATAATAAGTTAAATGTATGTAAGTTTTATATCAAATATATCTGATTACAAAAAAAATAGTCTTATAATAGCAATAGTAAATAAAAGAATTGAATAAAAATATTCTTGCATTTACCTTTTTATAACGCAACTGAAACATCTGTTCTATATAACGTGACGAACGTTCCCTAATTCTAATTGCACAGGTTAGTAATAGCACGTACACCTAGGGTTGCCTAACAATAATGGATGTTGATATTTTAATTAAAATTTATTTTATATAATAAAAGTACATATTATATCAGTAGTTTATAAAAGTAATAAATATATTTTATTTAGCTTCACGCTATATCCCGTACATAACGGAGCAGCCAGAGGGAGACACTAATGATAAGACACTTCATTCCTATTAAGACCTTTCCTTTCTCCACTTTCCGCCGAATTCTGGAGGCATTCCGCCACTAAGGCGCTACGCAAACCTGCGTTTTTGTCTCGTTATTAGTGCGAGAAAATGGAAATTTTACTTATATAATTTCATCGAGTTGGAATCGAAGCCACAACCTGTCGCGTTTACAGTCACACTATTGTGCGCCTGCGACACTATTGGCATCGTCATAAAAATAATAATTAATCAATTTAAAGATACGAACAGTTCAATGTACTATTCAAAAACAAAATATGTGTATCAAAATATGATCGTCGATTGTGCTAGATGTCAACAACATATCGTTTAACCGAAAATATTTAATTACACTAACCTATAAAAGGTTATCTCTAAAATGAATGATGTATGCGTGTCATCGCCAACCGCAACCGTTTCCGGTTGCGAGTTGCCTAAATGAAGTTATCAATTGAAAGTAATCAAATGATGCCAAATATAATATGTGAATTAAATATTTGAAAAAAATATGTGAACTATTCTTAGAAAGTAAAAAGTGACTCCGTTCTCTTTTCTTTTTTTTTGTTATATATTTTTTTTATTTTAACAAGCCCACAACTGACTTACGTCGTCCGTTCACTTATCTATTTTGTTTCATTGTGATTTTAAAGATATTTTGAGTACAGGTCAAATGTCAATTTAGATTTTTCGCTGTTATATTCAGAGTTGCCTCGTAGTCTCTATGAGAGATGGTCATCTTCAAGATATATTATATTATATCGGCCAAAGAAGATTGATTTGCTCGATGGATGAACGTACCGATTGATTCTTCTTTAACGTCGGTGTAGTACATTCATTCGTTCTTCAGTTCACTTCAGTTCAAAGTTTATGGCGTTCTGAGCGTGCCAGTTGAGCACTAATCACTTTTGCAATTTGTCTATGTCACGTTGTATGGAGATCACACGAAGGAGAAGTATTCATTCTTGTGTATGGTGGTTGCAACGACTGCGTGTCACGGTCTTCCTTTTCTTCTTTATTCAGAGACATTTGACAGTTCCTTTGAATATCGTTATATACATAAAATATTCTTCGTTCGTTCAGTTCATAAGTCAATTACTGCATAATAGTATCAGTGAATGTTACATTATATTTATTTATTTAATTTCGCCAACCCTACATCGTTCTCGTTTAATCTTAAAATAAGTCCCATCCGCGTCCCCCGGTGCGCGGATGCAATCGCGTACAGTTTACTCGCGAAACGTCGCGTTAAAATTAAATTCAACTTGCCGCGATTGGTGCAAGTTCATGAGAGAGGCGTATTTTGTAATATACCTACTCATAATTTATTGAATAGTCTAATATTTTATTTTTTACTTGTTATTTTGAGTTGTGCGTACTCTCTTATAATAAAAATAGACAAAAAATGTTTTGCATCTTTAAATCTTATTGTTACTTATATATTTTTTTTAATTTTTAAAATGGTTAACCCACGCCTCGGCGCGGGTTCAAATCCTTGATACGTTAAATGTTTTATATGTTTTCTAGAAAGTATTTTATTTATATTTTGCTTATAATCTCCATAGGTAGACTTTTAAATGTAATAATTAACTTCGACTTAATAACAGTTAAACGTAAATAATATTTATGAGTGTGGATGTTAATTCTAAATGTAATTTCACATAATCGCTCTGGTTTAAAAGTAGTTAAGTAAATCTTAAGTTGTGGAACAAGTGTTTAGTAATTTACTTCGACCCTCGAAACTAGTTTTGCATTTATAATTGCGATAGCGCAACTTACGTAGTGATAAGAAAACTAAAAGGAAAAATATATTTTTATTATTTTTAATTATGCTTATTATATTATTTTATTAAATATTTTATACAGAATTAATGGACCATTAACGTTTTTTCTTTGTTCCATTTTATAGTTTTCCACGTTTTCCAAAAAGTATTTTTCTTTGTGGAATAAAACTTTAAAAATGTGAAAAAGATTTCTTCTTATCTTTGAAGTCGAGTGTCGTCGTACATTCACATTTTTCAGTATGAAATCCCACGTTAAATGTTAGATTTGTGTATAAATAACACGTAATGAACACTGGGTTAAACGTAGGGTACATTTAAAATCGCTTCCATTTCCTCACTTTCCGCCGAATTCTGAAGGCATTGCATGTTGAGTAGCGGAACTCAACGCCGCGCTTTGCTTCGCTACTAGACTTAGTTAATGAAAGCATTAATTATATCAGTTCCTCCAGTGTGAATCGAACCCACAACTTGTCGCGCTTACATCTCAACTGCAACACGACTGTATTGTTTTAATCAATTTGCATTCTTAGACTGTCAAATGCTATCTGCAACTATTTTTTTTGAGAAATATTTATTTGTTCTTTCCATAAAAACCGATTCGTTATAATATAAAAAATTATTCTGGACTACTGGATAGCAATTTATGAAGCGTCTTATCTCAATTTAAAAGCGTGTGAAGGTGTCAACGGATTGCCCTTGGTTCTTTAAATTTTTGCATATATTTTGTTAAGTAAGGAAGGAGATAGGAAATGATCAGTTTATTATTTTACACTATTTGCTTACATTGGATATTAAAATAAAAATCAGCTTCACGCTGTATCCCGCACATAGCAGGGTAGAGGGAACCTAGTGTTAAGACACTCCGTTCCCCCTCTTTCCGCTGAATTCTGGAGGTATTACGTGCTGAGTGGCGGAACTCAACGCCGCGCGTTGCCTCGACACCAGAGCGTAGAAATTAAAATATAAATGTAAATAAATATTTCACTTCCTCAAGTGGGGATCGAACCCACAACCAGTCGATTTTACAGTTACACTTTGTGCCTCTGCGCTTCTACATTGGATATTGGTTAAGAAAATCTAAAACTGAATATATTTTGATAATATATTCGATTGACATTAAAACGAATGAATAAGTATAATATTAATATATTTCTTGTATCACGATACATCATACAGACGATGCGCCAATCTTAGGACAGTAAAAGACATCGTCGGGTTAGATTGTAAACATCCTAAAATGTCAAAAAATGTCTTTAAAAAAACTGTGAGTATATAACATATAACTATATAATCAGGTTTCTATAATTTTGAAAATTGATTTGTATTCTCTGCATTTTTTTTACTACAACAGTGGGTACTATATGCGTTGAAGTTTGGTAAACTATAAAATAAGATAGAAATATTTACTAGTATGTAAACACTATCGATATCTCATAAAAGAAATAAATACATCTAGAAAAAATAAACGGAAATGATCTTCTAGTTTGTACCTACAGCGATATATCCATCGCTCTCGTTAAGTCGTAGATTGTGACATTGAATATTCTCGAATATTTCCTATAACATAATTATCATTTTGTATGCACTTTCTAGAAAAGTCTGTATTAAAATGTAAATATATACATATGTATGTTATTAAAGTTGACTTTTAATATTGCTCTTTTTTTGCTTCGCGTTATTTACCGCACATAACAGGATAGACAGAGGGAACCTAAGAACCTGTTAAGGCAGTCCGTCACCTTTGCCACTTTCCGCCGAATTCTGGAGACATTGCGTTTTGAGTGACGGAATTCAACGCCGTAATTATGACCTGGATCTTCTAAATTTATAGATTAAAACCACACCAGTGTGTGTGTGTGTGTGTGTGTGTGTGTGCTTTTGATCCATAATGAATATTGCAATCAATACAATCAACAGTTTATGACCTAAGATCGGGTTTATCATCACTGCACTAACGGGGCGTCGTTATATTTATATGCAAAAAGTGAAATTAGAAACGTAGCACACTTAAAGTGCATGACTAAAGTAAATTGCATGTTGGCAGTAAATTTAACATATCGCAAATGCATGACAAGCTTATACGATACTTGAAACGTACGTCAGTGAGATATCATATAAATATTGTATTTGTCCCATATATTTATATATATTCATTGATAAGTTAAACTAATAATATGATTAAGTAACGTTATGAATGTAGAACTTTCTGTTTATATGTAGGTACTCATTACTATAATTTACAATAAAGCACGGCGTTGAGATCCGCCGCTCAACACGCTGTGGCTCAAAAAAATTACAGAAAGTGGGGCACGGAGTTTATTAAAACTAAGTTCTTCCCGCTAGGTACCCTGCTATATGCGTGATACAGCGTGAAGCTGAACACAAAAAAAATACTATATTTTCATTGACTATTCATTTAATTACATCACTCAATCACGGCTTCATTAATAGTAAACCGTTAAAATTCGTTTTTCCCATTTTCTTTTCTGTGGGAAGTTTCTCTTTACATGTCAAATTTCAACTATTCACCCGTTGAAGTTTCGGCTATTCGTCGTCTGTCAGTCTCTCAGTAACGGAAGTATTTTTTTTATGTAGATTATTTAATAAATATAGTTTGAAGATCACGGCTTGAAACTGTCGTTGTTTATTTCGTTACTTAATTCAACCTGAATCAGATTTCTCAAGATTCGTTCATATGTAAAAAATAAAACAAAATAAATAAATCAGCTTCACGCTGTATCCCACACACAGCAGGGGAGGCAGAGGGAACCTAGTATTAAGACACTCCGTTCCCCACTTTCTGCCGTATTTTGGAGAAATTGCGTGTTGAGTGGCAGAATTCAACGCCGCGCTTAGCCTCGACACCAGAGCGAAGAAATGGAAATATAAATTGTAAGTAAATATTTCATCTCCTCGAGTGGGGTTCGAACCCACAACCAGTCGGTTTTACAGTCACACTACGTGCCGCTGCGCCACGACTGGCCTCAATATGTAAAAAATAGAGCTAAAAAAACTAAAATATAAACAAATATTTGCCTGTGGCGTAAATAACATTGTACCTACCTTTTATCTTTATCTATACGTTTCCCACTCAAGGTTCTCAGCATAGCAATACCTATTTGTCCTCGTTTAAATAAAAAATTAAAATAACTTTCAAGTTATTTTAAAAATATATAATCCACTTTTAGCTCATATTCGTGTGAAGATATAAAAAAAAACGCAAAAAAAAAACGAACTTGGTATTTTTATTACGGTTTAAATATGTTAAACCATTAGCACGAGTGTAAATCCATTGATAGGAAAGGTTTTTACAATACTTTTAAATATGGTCAGAAAGTGGAAAATAAAATAAAACAATATATCAAACCCAATTTATTTAAACTATTATTGTACCTTCACAGTTGTGTTAAGCTTCTGCTTATGATCACGGAAGTACAGATGCGCGTGCGCATCGAAATTAGGCCACGCTCACGAGACTCATCGCTTTCCTATATTTTGTTTTGTCGTTGATCTCTTTGTTCGCAAGTGAATCAGACTCATCTTCGAAGTACAAACAAGGAAGAATGCTTTTTGCCATATATTTCCTACTCGGGTTTTTGTTTGAGGTGACGTCCATCCTTGGCCTTATGCCAGTACGAAATTTTGTGGACAATCGTTGATTGAGAGTCGAGACCCATTTAAATTTTGTTCATGGCGTACTTCCTCATGCTTTTGTGATATCTACGCATTATTTTCCACGGAAACGCCGTACTATTGGCATGTTTCTTTGTGCTGTAAAAAATCATTTTGCTGCCACG
>DWMY01003050.1:0-10783 GCA_018249775.1 Heliconius hecalesia formosus
GCTTTCCCGTTACCTTTCAACATTTTTATCTCATCACAAAATTTCACTTGGATCGGAGCTATGCACGATGCAATAGTAATTTATACTGACACTACCGACGCGACTGACCACTTCGACAGCTTATGAAGCAACTAAACTAAGCTAACCTTGACCGGTGACTGCAAAAAGGCACTAATCGTATATACATATATATATTATATTATCATTTTTTTTTAAATATGTTTATTTAAACATATCTAAAAAATCATGCAAATATATTTTTTTTAAGAAATAGTTTCATATCAAATCTGTCATGAGTTCATAATTCTTGTAATTATATATTTTTTATAAATGACTTTATATTCTATTTATTGTTTATTTGACGATAACGCGAAGTCGCAATTTTTTTGAAAATCAGCGATTGTATCTAGAGGCCGTCGTGGCACAACGTCTGACCGTAAAAGCGACGATTGAGGGTTCGATTCCCACTTGGGAAAATAAATTATTTAATATTTTCATTTCCTCGCTCTGGCAACAAGGTAAATGAGTTCTGCCACTCAACACGCAATGTTTCAAAACTCGGCGGAAAGTCGAGAACGAAATATGTTAATATTAGGTAGGGAACCTATATTTACCTTGCTAAATGTGGTATACTATGCGTCTAACATAACTATTAAGGGGTGAATTATTTTCGTACAAATCACTACATTGGGTACATTACTCATTTGTAATATAATTTGTGCACTGGAAATAACAGAGTATATCTACATTCTAGGAACCTCAACGCAAACAACTAAACTTTGAACCAGCAAATGCCATGTTTACACGGTGCTCATTTATAGGAAACGAAAATAATGATTGAAGTGTGAAAAATCATATTTAATTTGCTACATTCACACGACAAGGTATGCGGAACTAAACGCCGCGCTTGTGGATTATAAGTAGAATATAGGGGAAAAATTTAAAGAATTCCATACTCCGAGTGGATCGAACCCACCATCACCGTCTTTACTGTTAAGCACTATCCAACTTATGGTTTTACCATTCACTTTTTTTCATCTTTATTCTTAGACGGTTAACCTTTCTTTATGAACTATTACAAAACTATTAGTGAGGCCGGTCGTGGCCCAGAGGCACAAAGTGCGACTGCAAAATCGACTGGTTGTGGGTTCGATCCCCACTCGAGGAAGTGAAATATCTATTTATATTTATATTTTCATTTCTTCGCTCTGGTGTCGAGGCAAAGCGCGGCGTTGAGTTCTGCCACTCAACACGCAATGCCCTCAGAATTCGGCAGAAAGTGGGGAACGGAGTGTCTTAACACTAGGTTCCCTCTGCCTACCCTGCTGTGTGCGGGATACAGCGTGAAGCTGATTTATTTGATTTATTTTACAAAAATATAAAATACAACAATCTCATTTATTTTTTTCTTCAGTTTTTTGACAGATTTGAACGGAATTCTGTAGCCAGAAATTTCTCCGAAGGTGATATTTTTGAGGACTTTCCAGGCATAAAGCATCTTTGAGGACTTTCCAGGCATAAAGCATCAAAAGAAGAAAAAGTCCCGTTCGCTACTTTAAAGCGTTATTATTGGAATACTATCTGAAATCTTAAAGTTGATCTTAATTGATTGATATTATAACTTTTATGCGACTGATTATCTATGTAACATAAATAAAGATGAATATTAGACTTAAGATACTGCCAAGCCACTGTGCACTACGGGATCGAGTCACTGTAGACCAGTACCGGTAGACGGTGGTTCATTTCCCTTTTTTTTTTAAAAAACGTAATCAGTCAAATTTACTTTAATATTGATTTCACTGGAAAAGTGATAATGCAGGGAAAGATTCGTAACTAAGGTATGTTGTGTGTAAACTTCAGTGCTTTATTTTAAACCTGGACAATTCCGAGTCACTGTTCCCGACTTGACTATCATATTCTTGAGGTGTTTAATGGCAGCCTATACTTCAGACAGATTTGAGTTAGGTATTATGATCTCGTCTACATTGCGCTTGAATTTGGGATGATAGTCGATTTAAGATCATTACGTGGGACCCTGTGGTTTTCTTCTCACGCCTCTTATCTATCAATGGACTATCTGTCATCCAATATTTCCTTTTGTGCCTCGTCACTGGTGGATTAGTGTCTACAACAGCGTTTGAGCGAAGCTGTTGTACTTGATCCCAAAGCGTGTTAATGGATTCTTCGCGATGTTCTGCGGTAGACCATTTCTCCCAGTTTTACTCTTTGGAATGGACTCACATACTTATATATTATTAGTTAATTTCTATATATTATTTGGCATTGGCAAAACTTTTTCATGCATTTTTCATTTGATTTCAATTTGGGGGAGATGTAAAACAAAATTATAATATAAAAAGGAGCAAATAAAACACGAAAAATATCAATATTTTATAAATATTCATAAATGTAGGTCAAATGTGGTACAATTATTCAAATCAGAGGAAATATCTTTACCAACGTCATATAAAAAGGAAACATTCATGCGTCGTTTTCTACACTTTATCGTTAATCCTAATTACGATCTGTAAAAAATATTTATCGTAACTATCTATATTGTATAGGAACTGGAGTCTGTTAGAGATAGGGTGAAGATACTCATCGACATTGCTCTTATAACTACGTACAATATTTATTTATGGTAAAAGCAGGTGGTTCTGATTATAGACTGTACACTAAAATTATGATATATTCACCCCATATCTAAGTGTCGAACGACTCAGTGAACTGAATTTATTATGTATCTAAAATAATTCCTCTCACCAAACACTACACTAGTAACGTGTAAAAGTGACAAATAAAACGTATGAAATGTGAATTATTAAAACATAATTACAATACAATACATTCCGCTCTAATATAAAATTAAAAATATGATAGAGTGTAGAAAATGGTAAATTGTTTCATTGACAGTAAATCCAATAAAACATGTGTACTTAATTTTATACAGATTACACTTATATTATTTTGATGATTAAAATTTAAATGTGTCCAATTTTTACACAACATCTCCACAGTAGCTCTAGCAGCTATACAAATTTTTACTGTTTCATTGGTTTTAGAAAAAAAAAATGTGAAAGAAAGCAGTAGTCAATATACTGGTGATCATAATTTACAAACTAATTAATAAGAAATAACCATTTTAATACTTTAAGACATAAATAATAACACATTTTAAACAATTTAACTCGCTTTCTTTGACTTAAAATCTCTTACATTTAAATGTTTTGACTACACTAATAGTATAACCAAGTCCGTTATGATACATAGTTTCATTATCCTATACTGACGTAATGTAAAAGGCGGTAGGCAGACAACTCCTTACGACTATGGACTCAGAAACAGAGTGTGAAGATTACTTCATGGTTCTTTAATAGCAGAGTTCACATTGCAAATATTTCAACAAAAACAAAAAAGAAACCAAAGTTTATATTTGGCTAATATATCCAAAATATAAATGACAATATGTATAAACAAGCCTGAATTATGTCTCATTTTTTATATTGTTTTTGTATATATTGTATTATCATGTAAACTCTGCAATTAAATCTGTCTAAAAATCAGAGTACTCGGACTCTCCCTACTAATATAAGATTAGAAACAAATGCAAATCAAATTACAACCAGTCATGGTACTATTTGACATTAAACTAACAGAGTTAAAGAGATTCCAAATTGTTAATAATATTTTTACATTAATTTGTTTACTTACCAACATTGACTCAATTATTGCTAAATGTTCAATAAAGAATCTCATGTAAGTCTGTCAGTTAAGTATTCAATACACTCCACTATCACTATATCATACACACATAAATACCTACATCGTAATTAAAATTCACACACACGCACACATATAACTAATATGGTGGCTCGAACTAGCGTAACTTAACAATGAATTAATGATCAGTCTTAATAAATTCATATGAACCTTTACACAGGATCACGGCACTATTTTTAAAAAATACATTGTACATCACTCTGTTGCTGAGTCTAACTTAACATCAAACTTATAATAGATAATATTAACAAAAAAGCACTGCTGGTTAAGTTTTAACAAAAAAATCAGCACATTGAAGCAAACAATAAAATCACTTTAATTTCTATATCTAAAATGATGAGTCACGTCGACTCATTACTCCTAGTACTAATAAAGTATAATTATAAACCACTTCCTGCTTTCATTTAAATATTTTGAATTGATGATGATTCTATCATCTTATTTTATTAAATTACTACATAGGTTTTAATCTAATTTGTCGTTGCAGTATGTAGTAGCAGAACAACTTAGGCCTGCCTTTTGTTGTTACACACAAATACTTCAACAAAACGACAAACGAGAAACTCCAAACTATTCCAATTCACATCTCAAACTGAGATTCATTTTTTGCAACAGAATGGATCCAAAAAATTAGTGCTCTATCTACTGGTCTAAATAGTAATATGTCACATAAGCAATATATTACATGATTTATGTATTAATATAATAAATCATAAAAAAAATTAAATTACCTACTGTAAATAAACATTCTGTAATGGGAAGCATGAACAGCAGAATGCTTCACTGAAAGTTGACAATACATATTTACTAATAATAACATACTAATATCAAATACAAAATAAGCACTGGAATAGTTTCAATGAGAACTTCTACTGGGCAACCAATTATAACTGTCCACTTAAACAATAACAATCTTTAAAATGTTAATTCAAGATACATTTAGAACATTACAAGGGCAATGATTGTTGAAATTTCATTAAAAATGCTACTGTTAGTATAAATAAAATATTAATAAAACTGCAGAAGCCACATGCCTATCTATCATTTATAGTCCCTAAACTATACCTTTCATATTGTTAAAATAATTAGGAAAGTTCATGTATTATTGCTGATTTTACTGTAATCATTTGTTTTTATCTGTAGTATTTATTTTTATATGTATTTTTTTTTAAGTGGCCTGTTAAATTGTTATTTAGTCGGTATTTAGCAGTAACATGTACATATTTTTATGATTAAAATATGTTAAAATATTTATATTTGCTCATTCATGTTAGTATGCAAATTTCGAAACTTGGTTGAAAAAAATATTACAAATTATTAATACCACAAGGGAACAATGTTAACTTTTTATCATAACAAAATATTGGCATGCGGCATTCAACTTCTGACTTTTTTCTATTAAGTCAATCATATTTCAGTAAATTGTAATAATTGTGATTAAATTAATAACCATATTCCATAATAATATTTGAGACTAAACTAAGCACAGCGCCAATCGACTTATGTCACAATTCTTGCATCTAACATTAATATTTTAACCAACTTAGCTTTAATATGTTAAAATAAAAAAACGCAGACTTATCAATTTGTCACTTTGGAAAAGACAATTATATAACTAAAATAAAAAAAACTATATTCGAGGAGGGTCAAGAGGGCACTTCTAACTGAAGCTGTTTAACAAGCCAAAGTCTCAGACTAGTTCAATGCAATCACGAATGCTTCACAACAATCACACCAGGTCGCTGGGGTGGCGTATGATCAACTTTTTTTGTTAGTGCTAAAGGTGCATCACCTGTTTCTTCTCCAAACAAGTGATCTCCTTCTAGATGACGAATAGCTTCCACAATAGTTTCTAGATTCTGACGGCTAGTGCTTGCAAGGTATAGGCGTGACGGGGCATCGTGATTTCCATCAGGTATCACTTCTACTTCAACACGAGGCTCTGCTTTAATAGCCGCTTCGAGGAGAGGAGTGGCCAGAGGGGCTGGTGCAGGAGTGGCTAGAGGTGCTTCAGCAGGTGGCTTTTCACCCTCTTCCTTCTCCATTTTACATTCAGCAATATCTGTCTGCTCATAATGTATAACAGGAGTGGATATTTCTTGCGCAGTTTCAGGGTACATTTGAGCTTCAAGGGTCTGAAGTCTCTCTTCAAGCAAACGTCTCAATCTTCGTTCACTTTCCAATTGAACTCTTAATTCACTATTTTCCAATTCTTTTTTCTGTGGTGCAGCAGATACTGTTATAACAGCAACTGGTTCAGGGGATCTTGAATTTGTAGTCACATTATCATCTGTTGAATCTGGGATTATAGAGGGAACAAGAGATAAAACATCACTTTTTCTTTTTTTTATTGGTATCTCACCTCCTTCATGTTGATTCAACAACCTTTTCAATTGACAATTCTGTGACAAAAGTCTTGTCTTTTCTTGTTCCAATGAATATATATATTCTGCTGTTTGTTGTAAGATGGCAGCCTGTAAAATAAATATTTTTCATAAGCACCAGTATTGGATTTTTAAATAAATATCAAATGTTTTGTATATTAACAGTGAACATACTTTACTAAGTTTCTCGCCCTCGTGACGAGGCAATAGAGTACGTAAAGCCTGAAAACCAGCATTGATGCTCTGCATCCTCCTACGTTCATTGCTATTTGCAATTTCTCGTCGAATTCTCTTCTCTGCTTCCATAGTTTTACCCCTAGATGATGAATTTTTTTCACTCCTGAAATTATTACATATGTTTATATATTAAAGTAAATATATATATCTAAAAAAATATAAAAATCAAAACATTCGAAAGCTCAGCGACAGCATATTTTTTTAACTATACAACGTCAGGTGCGACTAAAATAAATAGGTTAATAGATTTTTTAAAATAAAAAATCTCATTTTTACCCATATCAAAATATTTTAGGTTTACACAACAAAAACATGTAGGTTTTAATGTTTGGCGTAAGTGTTATAACGCGCTTACTACGCCTATTTGATTTGTCCAAACATGGCGGCCCAACAGCTGACTATACACCGGCACGGGGCGGGAGCGACCACATATGACCACACTAACATGTGTACATGACACAAACATCACAAATTATTGTATTATGAATAAAATTAGTATAATAGCTTAATTATGTCCATGTGATATTCAAATACGATGAAAAATCTATAACCACGCCGGTTACACCTACCTCGAAATAGCGTGATCAGATGCTTCTTCTTCGTATAAGTTGTAATCTTCTATTTCTAATAAACAAACGTCATTACCGTGCAATGACATAACTTAAGCACAAAACGGCACAGTTTAAGGATTCCACATCTAAGCATATATTATAAAATCGAAATTACTTTTAGCAAAGCCACAATGGCGGGAAATGACAATGAGTACAGTCAGGTGACGCTACACAATTTACACACTTCACAATAATATAAGCCGCACAAATCACATTTAAAACACTTGTAATGAATATAAGATATCCATTTATTATTTTTTTCTCTAAATAAAGAGAACTTTTTTTTGAAAACAGTAATTATAATGAAGGAGTCAAGGGCAACACGAGATACGCGACATATCGATGGCCGATGATTTAATCATAGACAAATTCAATTCATAGACTATAGACCTTGGCGCATTATCCAACGCGAAAACTAGATGTTTGAAATTATTTTATTTTATGAATATAACGAACATAAAAGCTACTTAAATTTTATAAAACCAGAAATATAGTACTCAATAAAATTTTTATTTTTACTTACTTTACATTTTTTTTGTGTTTTTTTCACAGTTATGGTTTATATGTTTTAATTATATATTCACATTTTTTTTAATTATTGCTAAATATACAATTTCAATATATTTTCTACAAATATTTACATAAGCAAATGAATAGAATTATATGTACATCTTCAAAAGCATAATTATAATATTAGTATTTGTTCATATCGTAAACGATTTCTTATATATTTTGTTTAGTAAATTATTAAAGGATGTTTCTTTAAAAAGTAAAGTAAAACAAGTTAATAATAATATATATTAAAAGTTAATACTTTAATTTTAAATATCATAATTATTATTATTGATAAGTTACGGTATTTAATGTTAAATGAACGCATTTTAACGTATTCTATTTTACGTTGTCAGAATGCACGCTATGTTGGCTCAACTGAAGCGTCTCAATTTTACTAACCAATCACAGGGAGTTTCATTTTTGAATTCGTTCTTGGTGGGTGGAGATTTGCCTTGTCGCCATATTGTGATCGGCTGTGAGTGCTGGGAGTGAATAATTTTATTATTTAAAGTGTAATTTCTTTGTCTTCGTTGTTCGGATTTTAAGACCCAAGGGTAAGCTTAAAATTAATATAAGTTTTTGTCATAAATAACTTATTGTCGTGAGTGTAATATTTTATTCATTAATATACCGGGCGTTTGATTCTATAAAACTTCGTTGATTTTAAATTTTTTAATACTTTTATGCATGTTGATTTAAAGATTTTTGTTTTTAGCTCCCTTTGAAACATTATATTTTTTATACTTGGCACACAAAACTGTAGGTAGAAAGTAATATGCCTTAATTAATTTATTTAAATTTTTATGCATTCTTTCGCCGTATTACATGTTGTAGATTTGTAACCCTTGTGGAACACGAGTGAAGTGCGATCAATATATGGTAATTTTACTCCGAATGCATTTTTCCGGGAAACCCGGTGTTAGTGCATTCACTAATCGAATCGAACGATGAATCATCAATGTAACAACCGGCGCACTTACTAAACAAAGGTTCTTGCATTAAAGCAACTTGTGAAAAATTTTGCTATATATTGTTGTGAATTATATTATTAAAACTGGGAGCTTTAAGAAGTTCAAGGTAAAAGTTTGCCATTATACTTTTCATGTAAAAGAAAATAAGAGGATTTTGAAGAAGTTACAATGATAATTTACAGAAAGTATTATTTGTATGAATTAAACGGCAAATACTGTAACGTAATATATCTGTCGTTACAATAAAACCTGTACTCGTCCACATGTGCTAAAGACACACCCTAAAATGTGTCTTGCTTCAAAAATTGCTATATAGCTAAAGAAAAAGCTATATAATTATACAAAAAAACTCAAAAAGAGACTAAACAATAAATTCCAATTTATAAAATATATTACACATATATTTATCTATGCATATAATAAAATGGTAATTGATAGCTGTCTGCACATGGAAGATATTTGATAAAAAATATTATTGTGGGCATTTATCAATTTTCACAATTAAATTTAAAAGGACCATTGTTTTGGGTATAATAATAACGCAAAACAATGTTTTTTAAAATTTTCATTTGTGATTTTCATCTGTGAGTTTGTGCACACCAATCTCGAAAATGGCTTAACTGATTTAAATGCAGTTGTCGCTGTTGACAATTTTCCTTTAACATTTAGTGTTTGTTTTATTTTAATCTGTTCATAAATAATGAAATTATATCAATATAAAATGTTATGTTGACTTTTGTTTCAATGTATAAATATTGTCTTTAAATTGATAATATGAATTAGGGCACAAAAGTAATTCATATTAGTAAATAAATTGAGTAGTTCAAGCAGACAAAGCCACAAGCCGCTGACTAGTTAATTAAAAATATGTTCTTAAAAAAATCAATATTTCATTATAGATAATGCTACTGTTATATAGTCATTGTTATGTTGTACTAATGTTTTTTAGTCATTCATTCAATAATTTCATTTTCCTCCATTAGTTTTAATTTAATTTCCCTAATGGAATATTGTTACTAAGATTAGTCATAATGTAAATATTTATTTAACATGATATAATAAGGTGAATCAACTTTAAACAATACAATCAATTAAGTGTAATTATCATAACATATGATTTGCCTTTTATTCTCTTTTATTGCTTCAGTATAATAGTGTCACACTGAAATAACTACTGTGAAACATAAAAAATCAATTATAAATTTTTGTATTTGGCTTGTGCATTACACGTTTAAAAAGCAAATTTTTAAATTATGGGATACACCCACACATATCAGGGACTTAGTGTTAAAACACTCCATTCCCATTCCTCACTTTGTGCCAAATTCTGGAGAGATGCCAAATTCTGTGAGCTGAAAGGCTCAATATTGAATTCATAACCGTTGAGTGTACACAGTTGTGTGTTGTGCTTCTTCATCACAAAAACCTCAAACTATACTAGGTGCCCCAGCTAACTTTGACCACGTCTACATGGCATTACATAGTAATAATGTGAACCTCCCTCGCCTTCTTCTATAAATGGACTGTCCAATACAAAATATTTTTTTAAATTAAATAAGTAGGTCCTGAGATTAATGTGTTCAAACAAGCAACCTCGTCAATATTATATTATTAGTATTACTTTTTATAAGATGTTTCTTATTTTAAAATATTTTTTCCAGATTCATTGTGTAAAACAATTGCATGCCAATACAAAAATTACAAGAACAAATTTAAATATTTAATTTTACTCAAATATAAATGTACATTATCTTCTCAAAACCTTTCGATTATATTTAATGTTTTAAATATGAATGCTAGTTAATTTATTAAAAAAACTGATATCAATTATATGAGAGGGTCTTTATAATTTTACTACAGGTATCTGTAACTTGTTGACCTTGAATAGTTTAAAGTCAAGGCCATAGTCTGATGTTGAGTAGAATAAACCTATTAAACATGCCTAATAATATAACATACTTGAACTTAAAATGTTAATAATATAACAGATTTAAGTGCTATTTAATAAAGTAGAATAAAAAAAAATAATTAAGCAGATTTAGGTGTTGAAATTGCCATCTATAGTTTTTTAAAACCACACAGGGGTGAAGCCACAGATAGCATCTAGTATTATATATTATTATTATTATTAATATAAGTAACTAGTACTTACTAGACATTATCAAAGATTCTAGGTAATTAATATACTACATTATAGAGTTATATGTTGTTAGTAATTATTTAGAATAATTGTTTCTTTATC
>DWMY01003051.1:0-10783 GCA_018249775.1 Heliconius hecalesia formosus
CTAATAAAAATAAATCTATGCATATAATTTAACTGTCTTCTCATGGAAAATGTATGAGAAGATCTATTGGGGCATTGGGCTAAAAGAGTAGGTATATCTTATATATATCTTTCAAAAAATTTTACTTCACACAGATAAAAAATATAAAAAAGAATTACACAAAGTAGAAATATAAAATAAATATATTTTAAAACAACAATATAAATTTAAAAAAAACGCGCACAAATTACGAAACAGCCACGCTAGACCGACCGTGACCTGGCCCGAGTTTAGCCTCATTTGTAGATAAAGAAGCCTGTAAAGTTATTTATATATTTTATATTACATACGCTTTTTGAAATCTACATTTTAAAAACAAAAAAGGAAAAAAAAAACAAACAAAGGATTTTTTTCTTTCTTACTAGCTAAATTCATCTTATTATAAAATGAAATATTTCTCTTACATTATTCCCATTATTTGTTATTAGTATTAAACTTATTAATTTAACTTTGCTAGTCAAATTTTGACTGTAAGTTACTTTATTATAAACTACAATACTAAAGGTGTATCTCAGTAATTAAAAGTAATAACTAATTTATTAATGTATACAACCTTCGTGTGTCTTTAAACATATGAAACAAGCTTTTTAATTTGTTCTATTATATATGATCTTTACTGTTAATTGTTTTGTATCTATTAATGTGTATGAGGCCAGTCGTGGCGCAGTGGCACAGGTGTGACTGTAAAATCGACTGGTTGTGGGTTCGATCCCCACTCCAGGAGATGAAATATTTACTTAAATATATATTTCCATTTCTTCGCTCTGGTGTGGGGGTTAAGCGCGGCGTTGAGTTCTGCCACTCAACACGCAATGCCTCCAAAATTCGGCAGAAAGTGGGGAACGGAGTGTCTTAACACTAGGTTCCCTCTGCCTACCCTGCTGTGTGCGGGATACAGCGTGAAGCTAATTTAATTTAATTTAATATATGGATATGGCGCAGTGGTTAGACAATTTATTACGCAAGTAGTGGGTTTGTGCACTGTTATTAATTTGTATAATACTTATTAAGAAGGTACTTTTGGTTGTAAGAAAGTACTTTTGATTGATAACAAAAATGTCATTAATAAGTTTTTAAAAGACTTTTAGGGTCTTATACCCTTTAAGGAAAAAAGGAACCAATGTTGTCCATCTGTCTGTCTGTTTGATTTACTCAGATCTACGATCCCATAATTTCCTAAAAAAATGGTATTTATACATTTACTTAAAAGAAAAGATATGGCCGTTTATATAGCAAGAAACGCGTAGTTAGAAACTATAAATGGAATCAAAATTAATAGGGTACTTCCGGTTTACCTAGAATTATGAAATTTGACTGCTAGCATCTACATACAGGTAGTAGGTTCTAGTTCAGGGAAAAATTGAAACTCTGAAAATTATATATTTGTTGTCAAATCGTACAAATAACGCGTATTAATAGCCTTAAAAGGGGGGCAAAATTTGGTATTAAAACGGTTACTTTAAGGGAGGTATCAGATGAAAAGGCTCTGGGTATGCTAAGATTAAATTTCAGAAAAAGGCTCGAGACCTCCAATTTTTGTACGAAACTCTCGGTGAGCGAGCCCGACTCGCGCTTGAACCGGTTTTTTAATATTACTTCACGCTGCAACCCACATATAGGGAAACATGAAAATAAATATATTGATTTTCCCCTAATGGGAATCGCACCTACAACCGTTGCGTTTACACTCAAAAGTCACAAGTTTTAAAGTACTTTATTAAAACATTTTTTGTTTCATTGTGGAGTGACTAAATATGCGAGAAGCTGATAAGTGATAAGACAGTTTGTTTAAACAGGACTAAGAAATATTTGTACGTAAACTATGAACCATCCCTTGACAGAAATTTGTATAGTGTTATCAAATTATATAAATAAATAAAATAACAGTAAGACATTCATTTAAAGTGCATGTGGGCTCATAAAAAAATATTAAATTTTCACTTTACATGAAATATAAACAAAAAAAAAAACATTTTTTTAAACAGAAATACGATGTATTTTGTGCAGATAAAGTATTTTTTCAAATTTCGAAATTAAAATATAAGAATGTGTTAAATTGTAATATCATAGCCTGCATGATAAATGCAGGCCTGCATGATGCCTGCAAAAAAGATTATCCATTACCTTTCAAGCAAAAATCACCGATGGTCCTTTAAATTTAAAAATCAAAAGTAAAAAAATATATTATATTTGTTTATTTTTTAAAAGGAGACTAGGAGGAGGACTCTATTACTAAGACTCCGCTGTCCATTTGTCCGTATGTCATCAGGCTATATATATCTCATGAACCATGATAGTTAAACAGTGGAATTTTCGCAGAAATATTTCTGTTGCCGCTACAACAAAAAATCTTAAAAAAAAAAGAATAAAATAAATATTTTAAGAGCAGTACCATACAATAAACGTGATTTCTTACTGATAATGGTAGAGCCAGAAACCTTTGTGCGCGAGTCCCATTCATATTTGGCGGGTATTTTTAATTTGTTTTTTTATTAGCACAAATTTAATTTTAAAGCAAAGAAGCTACCGTTCGTCATTTAAAGTTTAAAAATTCTAGTTAAACCACTTAACAGATTAACCGTTACCGATACAAGTTATAACAATGTATATAATAGAATTTTAACTATTCAACGTAACGATATGCCATATTTGCATAATGACCTCATTAGACATTTACATCGGGTCGCACGAGAAACGACCTTTTATAAAAATAAACTTATAAAATATTTTATTTATTTTTATTTTAATAGTAATTATTATTCCCTATTCAAAATTGGATAAGGTGTTCGGAAAAATAGTAATTGAATATAAAATTATAAATACAATAATCTTTAAAATTAGCGAGAACCGACTATGATTGAAAAAGACGAAAAATAAACAATAATAAGCTGTTATATCAATCAGTACAGAGTCTAAATGTAATCGCGACAGTTTTGGGTTCGGTCCCTACTCGGAAGAATCAATGATTATTTTCTCATTCTGTATTCAGACAAAGAGCGGCGTTGAGCTTCCACCACTCACCCTAGTGTCTCGAAAATTGGGGAAGGATCCCTGTCCTGCTATATGTGGGATATAGCGTAAAGCAAATAAAAAACAACATAATTAAGGTATCATATAAAAAGTTCTACTTTCAATGAACTTTAAACTTAAACGTTAAAACCAACCTTGAATTCGTTTTTGACACTTTCCCATTCGCGCCAAAATCAACTTCGCTCCCGCCAAAACTAGTCACCAAAGGCACATCACCTTCTGCCATGTTTGTTTTTATTTTTTTAATCACTATGGCTAAGATCTAAATATGTAAGGCCGTGAAATATTGGTGTTGTTTTTTTTTCTTTAGTATTTGTGTACAACCCGCGCGGTCGACGGTCTGTGTTACACTGACTGAACTGACCGATTATTTTATTGATGCTAATGATGTGCGCTCGAGCTCAGATAACATATGACGGTCTACTGTCATTGATAATGAAAAGGTTTACGCAACAGTGTTTCCGCCATTTTTTTATGTCAAATTGTTCTGTCAATTAGATGTCAATTTCGTTAATGTGTGATTAAATAGTTTTTGCTGCGGTTAAAGTAATGATCGGTTCTTTGGCTTTGCAAAGTGTTTATAAAAACAAAACAGTCAAAGATTAAAAAGGAATGTTGTTATCTTTAGAAATATTTGTGTTTCTGTTTATTTTTTAAATTTGGGCACAAGTCAAAGACTTGTTAATGTTGTGAAACAAAAACGAGTTTGTAACGGAACAGAAAAAAGTAATATTATGAGTTTAGATTTTGAAGCAAAAAATCTTATCTTTAAAACTTTGTATATACATTAATTTTAATAATATGTTAATAAATATTTTTTATACTTAAAATGCATAAATTTCACTGCCGGTAAAAATAGATAGAACCCCATACTCAATAGATTGAGGCATAAACAAAGAACAGAAGAGAAAACGCTAAACTTATACGATTTTTTTCTAGTTTCACAGACATCCCGCTTGAAATAGTGAATCTTAAGTCTTAACATATCTGACAAATCCTATTATAGACTATATATATTATTGACTAGAAAACCTATTAAAATACAAATATCGGAAAATTATTAATATATTTTGTACCTTTATTTGTATCCACAATCACCATTCCTTCACATAACCCTGTAAAACTAATATTTTAAAGCTGAAGAGTTTGTTCAAGTGAACGCGCTCATCTTAGAAACTCGTAGTTCAAATCAAAAAATTCATGTTGTATTGGATAGTAGATATTGTCCGACATAGATTGGGCTTCAAAAACTTTTTAGGTGTCATAGACAGCTATTAGTTATATACCTATTTAGACTTATAAAAATTTGAAGCGTAGCGGGACGTATTTGAACGTACGGCTTAGTGATCAGAGCGGGCGCGGGTTCAAATCCCGCTACGTTCAAATTTTTATACGTTTTCTAAATAAGTACTTTTCGTTCCTAAGTGTGGAATAACACTTTAAAAAGCTATTAGTTATTTTTTCACGAACGAAGCCGCGGGTAAAATCTAGTCAAATATGAACATAAATGTACAATAAATCACATGCGTGTCTAAGTTTCTTCGACGCTGCGCACGCGCACCCAGCCCCTACTACAAAATACGCAATGTATCCGCTTTAAATTTACCATTTTTCCGGATTTCTTCATTTACGTAACGCAGTATGTATTTACTATTGCTGGCATTCTTTTGCCATATTTGGCATTTGTGAAGTGACATGTTTTTGAAATTAGTGAAATTTTTCGCATATTAATTAGTATTTTAAATGAATGGCATTATTGTTACTTTTTAGATGGAGTTAAGTGAGAGGCCGTCGTGAAACAGCATCAATCTACGTAAACGCGACGGTTGTGAGTTCGATCCTCACTTGGAGGAATGATTATTTTTTATTTCTTACATTTTTTATTTTTTTTTCAAATATTGAATTATAAAGTTTCATTAAAATACTTTTGAAAATTGTTTTCGTTCATAATTATAACGAAAAGATGTAAGTACGTTATTGGATTACAAGTCCTTTTTTAAATTTTTAAGAAATAATAATAATTATAATTTCATTACCATACGAACCACAAATGATATAAATGTTAAATATTTCATTCGAAATCGAACCCACAACCTGTCGCATTTATAGTCACACACTTGTGCCCCTGAGTGCGTGAGGATAAAAAAGTGACATATACCACACTCTACGTAATATGTATTAATTTGCATCTTCATGCGATTTCTGCATTATTTAAAACTAGTCGTTGCACACAATTACTTTTTAGATAAAAAAAATCTGCTTCTCACTGTATCCCGCATACAGCAGGTTAGGCAGAAGGAACCTAGTTCTTGTTGAGTGGCGGAACTCAACACCGGGCTTTTGCCTTGGTGTCAGAGCGATGAAATGTAAAAAAATATTAAGAAATAATAATTCATTCCCACGAGTGGAGATTGAACCCACAACCGTCGCGTTAGTCACACCTTTGTGTCCCTGCGCTACGGCGGCCTCTTTTGTTTATTTTGTTTGTAAAGATAAACTAAGTGACGAAGTTCTCTGCAAATTACTTTTCCATAATTTAAAACAGATTTCGTATTGGGTCACAAAATTCAACACCGCACTTTCCACAACATGATTGAGCAAACTAATATTTAAATCCATTTTCCGAGAAATTAGTGCATCAAACATACAAATACCTAAAAAAAATAGCACACGTGTCTGAAAACTAGACACTCAAATATTATAAGAATAATAACAACTAAAAATCAAAGTAGTAACCTTATTTTTCGAAATCGGTTCAAAATAACAAAAATTATTATCTTTCGCATAGCACCGTCCCATTTCCCGTACACAGCGTCACAGCCGCCAGACAACATCGTTATATACCTACAATTCTCGAAAATTGGGATATTCCGTAAAAAACATAATTTGTCACTTCAAAACAATAATACGCCCTCTAAATTGTTGATAACCTCATCATGTTGTTATCACGTGATGAGTTTGGGTTCAAATTTCTATTTGGGGATTTTTTTTTTGTTTAATAAACGATGAAGTCGTGGGTTCGACTTCGATCCCACGTCAAGTTTGCTTCGGTGAGATACACTTTGGTTATACAAAGCGCGGCGTTAAGTTCCGTCACTTAGCAGGTTGAATCGAAAGTTGAGTGGCAGGTGGGTAACAGAACAACAGTGTTATACTAGGGTCCCTTTGAATACCCAGTCAACAATATCAGATGCATCAAAATTAAAACCAGCTTCACGCTGTATTCAGCACACAGCAGGGCAGGCAAATAAAACCTAATTTTTTAGACACTTCCTTTTCCACTTGGCGGACAATGGCGGAACTCAACGCCGGACTTTTGCCTCGGTGCCAGAGCAACGAAATAAAAATATTAATAAATAATTATTAATTCTCTCTAGTGGGGATCGAACCCAGAGCGGTCGCGTTACTCGGATGAATTAAACATTAAAAATGAACTCTATTGTTATATAGAATCATAAATACTTCGCAGATAAAGAATTCTTGGGCAAAATACTAATTGTTTCCCGGAAACAGTGGGTAAGTTTTGTGGACATCAGTTTATCTAAATACAGAATGAATCACTTCCGTTTGTAGTTTATTATTTTTATTTTTTGTTTATTATTAATTTACAACTTTTGACTTTTAACTGACACGAATTTTAGTAGAAAATAGGAGTCTCGTTTTTTCGTATTCGTTTCGTTTTCCTCGTCCTGTTTTAAAATATCATCGAATGGTTTTCAAAAATAATTAATAGAGAGACGAGCGATAAAGCAACAAGCAATACAATTTACGAAGTATATGAAAATAAAATTGTATAGACATATGTATAAATTTTTTTTTTTGGTTAGCACACTTACTTAGTATTACCGATAACGTTATCACTACATATAAAACGTAGGTTATGAACTTTACCGCAAATAAAAAAAAATGGAATTATTCACCACAGGTCATGTTTATTGATTAATAATAATAATAATTTAATATAAAATGAACAATAATTGATAATTCCGATTAATATTTATTTATTTTGTTATGGCTACACGCTGTACCACGCGCATAACAGCAGCAGCATAGCAGGGCGAAGGGAACCTGGCTACCTAAGGGACTCCGTTCTCATTAAAACACCTCTGTTTGCCAATTTCGACAAATTTACGTTAGTATAAGTAAATATCAACATTTTTATTAAAATTATGTAATACTCATAATGTTAGACTGTAAACGCGATAGTTGTGGGTTCAATTGGGGAATTGGGGAATTGGATTATTTATATTTCTCCGCTCTGGAGCCTCACTTTTTTCTTTGGAATTTCACCACTCCATTTGAGACATTTTTCGAATATCCACTAATTTCTCGAAAATTAAATGCCATATCGAAGTGATTTTTGTAGTAGGTATATTCCAATTTCTTTGAGTTAAAATTAGTCCAAGTTTCATTAAAATTGGTTGACTACAATTAAAAAAATAGGTATCCACACATTTCGGGAGATAAACTTACCTTTTTTTATAGATATAGGTATTAAGTCTAGGTACAATACGGCCGATGCGTCGTGGTGTTATTACAATTAAGTTTTTGAATTTTCGCACATTGTGAACTCGGGAACAAAATTATAAAAATAAGAAGAAAAACCCTAAAATCAAATCTGCGCACCCATTACTAACTTCAGGGAGACCACGACTCGTCGATCGTACTGTAGTAGTTAGATGTTTAAAGTCGGTTTTTTTTTTATTCACAATATTTTCCATATATGGGTCAAAAATCGATAAACATATCATATCCTACAAACCAAACAAGTCACACTTTCTTCTCTACGTGAGTAGGGTTACAACCATTCTATAATTGGTCAACCATAATGTTACTTTCCCCTTTGACTTTCGTTTTGTTTTCTAATAATATAGTATAGTGTGCTCCAAGCCTTATATTTCATTAGCCTGAAATGGTATCACGTCTTTGTCTATATGTGCTGATGACGTTTGTGTGACAGCTGTCAAATGACATTTGTTTCTTTTTAACCATTAAAGTTAGCATAAGTAGTGATTTATAATGCCATATCTTTTTTTATTTTATTTTGTTTTTTTATTAATTTCCACAAATTTAATTATACTTCTACTAGTTCTATCACTACTACTACTTATTTTCATTTCCCCGTTCTGGTAGACGAAGCGTGGCGTTGAGTTCGTCTCGAAAATTTTACAGTAAGTGTGAGCCCTACTATGCGGGAAACAGAATGATCCTGCTTCTTTGTTAACTATAATTATTTTAATGGAATTTATGAATCATTTGTTTGTTTTGTCAAACTGAATTTGAGTTAAACTATTCTGTTTTTATTAACTTCTTTTTAACTTTTTGTTTTTAATTTAAATTAAGTATTAAAGTCGGACTCGCCCACCGAGTGTGCTGTACAAAATTCTGAAATTCAAGCTTAGCTTAGCCAGAATCCTTTCATCTGATACTTCACTTGATCTAACGGCTTTAATACTTATTTTTTAGGATTTAACCACAAATGTTGAAAATTTTGAATTGAAATTTAGATTTTTTCCTAAACTAGTACTACCTGTAGATGCTACCTGCCAAATTTCATAATGCTAGGAAGTACCCTATTGATTTTATATTGTTATTTGATTTTCTTTTATAGTGTCGAAATAGTCGCGTTTTTTTTCGATATAAAGTGCCATATCCTTTTTTTAAATAAATGAAGAAGTATTTTTTTCAGGAAATCATGGGGCCGTAGATCTGAGTATGTGGTTTAAATTTCGATATCTCCAAGCGTTCTTAAAATAAAGGTTCTTGAAAGACAGACACACAGACAGGCAGACGGGCAACAAAATGATAAGGGTTCCTTTTTTCTATAAAAGGTACGGAACCCTAAAAATGAATGTAGTCCCTTTATAAATAGCAAATAAGGAACTAAGCGTAAATGTCATTACTCCAGTTGACTTTACCAAGTTCAATGATATTTGAAAATAGCCTAAGTGAACTACTATTATTATTAAAGTCTAGGAGTCGCTCGTAACTTTGTTTGTGTGAATTTTAAGAAGTTAATGAGAAGCTCTTTTTTCACTCCCTAATTCACTTAAATGCAAAAGTTTCAATTTTCTTTATAAATACTGTCCTCTCTTGTCGCGTCAAATCGCGGCGTTGGGTGCTGACACTTCTCACGTATTAGTATTATAGGAGTAGTCAAAGCGGGCGAAGCAGGGCAAGCAGAACTGACAGAATAGAATTGTATTAAGTAATACAATTGTAACCTGAATATTGAAAAAAGCAACCGTTGTAGTTTCTTGCCATCTTTTCTCAGCAGGACTGCCTTCCGAACCGGTGGTAGGTTTATGTTTGACGATTCAAAAATGTATTTGAAAAAAGGATTTTTTGAATTTGAATTTTAGAACACTAGTAGTATTTAAATTAAAGCAAAATCAAATAACACAAAATTAAAATATAAAAAATTGACAATGACTATTGAATTTCATGAAAATTGAACTCGCACCTATCGATTTATTTCTTCGTTTCATACACTAAAGGCCATCGTAGCGCAGCGGCACAGCGTTTAACTGTAAGCGCGAAGGCTTGTGTACTTAATTCTCTCGCCTGGGAATGAATTATTTTAATTTTGACAAGAGAAAGAGCGGTGTTGAGTTACGGCCACTAATTTACGATGATTGATGAAACCATTTACGATGATTAGTAGGAACTAGGGACAATCAGAATTTCAATATACCACAACATAAGAAACGAAGTCCACACACTCTATCTAATTAAAGTTGTTTGTTTAACATATCATCATAATAGCTCCAGCTAAAGATGGCCTTAGCTTCGATAAATGCATATCACGTCTTATATTTAATAGCGTTGGTACGCGGCAGTACTACTGATTATATTAGATCTCATGTATTGTAATGTTGGTTTGATATGTGGAGACATTTGGTGCACTTGTCGGGGAAGTGTTTTTTTTTTTCAACTTTACGCTGTATCCCGCATATGGCAGGGTAGGCAGAGGGAAACTAGTGTTAAGACACTCCCTTCGCCAATTTTCGCTGAATTTTGAGTGGCGGAACTCAACGTTATGCTTTGTATCTTGTATCTTCTGTCTTGCAAAAACAAAGCATCATGGTAAGTAGAGGTGACCTAATATTTAGACTTTCCGTTCGCTACTATCTACGGAGTTTCCGAGGCATTGGGTGTTGAGTGGCGGGACTCAACGCCACACTTTTCCTTGTTACCAGAGCGATACATTGAAAATATTATTTAATTAATTCCCGAGATTAATTCCCGGTAATTCCCGAAACCAACAACGGACGCAATTACAGTTACACGCTTGTGCCACAGCCCCACGACAACCGCATCAGGGTCTAATACATTGTAATGTAGGTTTTATATGAAATAGAATTATTTGAATATATCATCGGCAGCATAGCAGGTATACATAGATAGAAAGTATTTACTTTACGAAATAGTAAATAAACCCACAGGTTTATTTTCATTCGGGAGAATGTTAAGATAAAAATTAATCTTAATAAATCTTAACTATTTCAACAATTGCAATATTAGACAAATAAAGCGCGGCACTTATTTCCAAATCCATAAGAGAAACTCCATTCATTTCCACTATAATTCTGTATGTTAGAGAGAGATAAACAAAGAAAGCCGAGGCTGTCGTGGCGCAGCACAGAATCTAAATACCCAACCGAGGAAATCAATTATTGACATTTCCTCGCTCTGGCAATAAGACAAAGCACGG
>DWMY01003052.1:0-10783 GCA_018249775.1 Heliconius hecalesia formosus
AAGAAATGAAAATATTAATAAATAATAATTCATTACCACGAGTGGGGATCAAACCCACAACCGTCGCGAAACTATATACTTTTATAGATGAAAAATATATTATTAACATACCAGCGTTCTTAGTAGCAGCGGTAGTCTGAACAGGCGGTGACGTGGACTCGTCAGTCTTATTAATCATATTAAACGCCGGGTCCTTTGGTTTCACATAATTCTTGTGTGGTTTACTGGTTGTGGTTGTAAATTTCTTGGTTGGTTTCGGTTTCCCCGCTGGCTTGTCCCAGTTAGGTCTCGGTTTGGTTATGAAGGAGGGCGCGGTTGTGGCCTGCCAGTTGATTGTATTTAAATTGCTTGGTCGCGACATCATGTGAACTGAAAACGTATTTTTTAACTTTTAGTTTTATCTTTACATGTTTCTTGTGTATTTTTTGTTAGGGAGAGAATATGAAGTAAGCTTGAAATTTTCCTCTCAATTTCGAGGTTATTTTTTATTGCATTACTTTAAGTAGATAACTTGATTCAATGATTTATTTAAGAAGCAAATTACATAGTAGGTATGTCCATTTGTATAAAGAGAGAATATAATGTTTTATTCTTTGACTACGTGGTTCAGACAATGTATACCAACCGATCACGTCTAATTACTTAAAACTAACTGTGAAATCCATTTTATTTTTTATTATTCAAACAATTCAAATTATTTCTTTTTATTTTATACGATATTATTTTATACTACCAAATATATGACTTTCCATAATAATAAGAATTTTTAATGTAACGCCATCTATCCAAAACTCAACAAACTACATACATACCTTGCGAGATACTGTTTTCCGCATGTTGCTCCGACACCGCCATCGGCCGCGCACCGGACATAATACTAAGACTAGAGGAAAATTTGTTATAAGGACTAGCTTCCGGTTCCGGTCTATGTATATCTTGATACTTATTTACACTGTTATACGTTACTTTATTTACTATATCACTATCTAAATTAACCATTGAGGGTAGATTTATTTCTGGTGGCCGATAGCTGTATGGGGTAGGCGAGTCATCTATGGGCTTCGTCATGAAAGAAGGGCGTATAGTTTGAGCATTTGGTAGTAAGTTTGAATTTTGAGTGGTAGATTGTGTGGTTGATGAAGTATGAACGGTACTGGATGGCGTTGAGTACGGCCGATCCTTTACTGTTACTGGGTTGGGTGTTTCTGAAAGAGAGTAAAATTTTGTTTTTAATCTTTTTTCATTAATTTGACAAACTTGATTTACTAGTAAAATATATTTTAATTCATTATATTTTTAGTAAAAATAAAAAATATATCAAAAACTCATAATAAGAATTTAAAATATACATTTAGAAAATTAACATAAAGAAGCAATTTAAAAGTAAAAATAACAAAGTAATTGTAAATAAATTAGCTTCTATAAATTCATACATATTTAATCTATATTTTTAATCTTAAAAATCTTAGTTGTTTATATCAAATTATTATTATTTTGAGGAAGTCGAAACTTCTCAAATGCTATACTTTAACAAAGAAATCATTATACTCTATTTACTTCTAAGTAGTTTTGCCCTAAATATATATTTTTTTACTTTCAATCAACCCACCTGTAACCGGTTTGTCCGGCAACCTGCAGCAGGAACCGAACATGAACCCGTCGACACAGACACCCGCGTGTATACCGCCCACTCGGTTGCACTCCTGCACCCACATGCAAGCTCCCCTCGAACCGCCCACTGAGCATGACTTGCGCGACATTTGATAACCTGTAATATAAATAATATTTAGAATATATGTGAAAATAATCAACTCCACTCTTTCTGCATAGCAGGGAAGGCACAGAGAATTTAGCGTTAAGACACTCCGTGCCACACTTTTCGACCAATCTATAAGACGCGACGCGTATTGCTATTAGAGAGATAAAAAGAAAAGTTTAAATATAATTCATTCCCTCAAGTAGGAATCGAAGCCAAAGTTTGCGTCGCGTTTCAGCTAGAATTACAACAATTAGACACCGTGCCGTTGCAGCACGACAGCCTCTTGATGTAAAGTATCTGTACAATATTTAGACTACTTGAAAGCCCAGAGACTAAATTTGATATATTAGTTAAATTTCATATACAACAGAAATGATAATGAATAAAACAGAACGATGCGAACAGTGGTATTGTAGCGTTCCTCCTTCGTAATTTCTTAATATTCCTTTATATTTTTATATTTGCTCTATGATAGGTAAACAAGAGGTCATAAAAGAATACCATTTTCGCTTCATCGCCATCTATTATCGTTTAAAAGAACTGTAATCTTCCTTCATACTATTTCGTCGTTTACGTATACCGTAGTAAATAATGTATATAAGTGGTCAACAGATGTCGTCAGATAAAAAACAATTTGAAAATAATAATAAAATAACCAAGTGAAATGTATAGTAGGTATGTTTATTTTTCTTGTCGAAATCACTCATAATATTTAAATTAAAATAATCTATCCATAGTTAACCACTGCAGAAATTTAAAGTATATAACTAAGCAAAATAAAGCCAAATAACGTAAATACAAAACTGATATTTAGAGCATTTACCAATACAAAAATATTTAAAATACAGATTTTTAAAATTTTGTCTGTATGTCCGTTTATTTGTTTGACTATGCATCTGTGTTCGCGCTACTCTCAAAAACGGCATAACTTATGTAAGTGCAGTGTGCCCTTTTGTATTTTGGTAAACTTTCCCTTAAATTTACTATTTGTCTTATTTCAGTTGGTTCATAAATAACTATGTTATGTCAATATAATCACAAAAGTAGTTTTATTCTTATTAATTTCAGCTTCACGCCACTTTCCGCATGTAACAGGATAAACAGAGGGAGCCTAGTGTTAAGACACTTCCCACTTCCGCTGAATTCTAGTGGCATGGCGTGTTGAGTGGCGAAAATCTACGCCGCTATCTACGACGCCACAGTCAAGATATTACATTATAAAATATATAACATTATAAAATAATTATTTTTTTTGTAGGAGCAGAACCCACAATCTCTCACGCTTACAATCATATGCTTGTGCCTCTCTGAAGTAATTCAGATGAGAAAAAAAATATATTTATTACATACGAGCGAAACCGCGAGCGGGTCGCTTAGTAATTGAACTTACTTTATTCTTTCTTAATAGTAGTATATAAGATACTACTATATCAAATATCTTTTTTTACTTCACACTTAACATGTACCCCGCACATAGCAGGATAGGCAGAGGGAACTTGGGAACCTAGTTTTAAGACACTACGCCTGTATTTAAATCTAGCTATATATTTAAAATCTTCCATTCCCTATTTCCGCCAAATTCAGGAGGCATTGTGTGTGGCGGAACTCAACACCGCGTTTTGCCTCGATACCAGAGCGAAGAAACGAAAATAATAATATTTCATTTCTCTAGTGGGAATCAAACCTGTAGCGTTCAGCGAACATGACTGGTCTCAATAATAATCAAAGAAATTTAATATCTGCAATCTTTTAAATTACCTTCCAGAGTTATTGCACGAAAAATATTTCTGATTTATATTACGGGACAGTCGAGACTAGCTTTTAAATCCTTGGACTACTACTACTTAATAAGTTCCCGAGAAATATTACTGTAATTAAACATTTTCTTTTCTTATTAACAGAAACATTAATTTTTATTTGGAAATATTTATTATATACTGTCTTTCTTTTATAAGCTTCAATTGGACCCAGCTATCAACCGATACGTAAAAATGTTGCAACGACATTGACTTAGTTTTGTTGTCCGATTTGGTTGAAACCATGCGCGGGTCCTCACTCCTCATGCGATAACAAACCACAATATTATTTTATTTTTTATTTTGTATGACAAATCAAAAAAAAATTAAAGACAAAATGATTCTTTCGAAGTAAAATGACTTTAGTTGTTATTTACTTTCCTTTCATGTAATCACATAAGAAAAATATATTTCTATGGTCAAAAAACATTTGGTTCATTTAAAATTTATGCTTTGCCCGACAAACCATATCCTTTTCGGAAAAAAACTATGATTTACTGGATTATTATTATTAGTAGAACTGAAAATTAGCTGGTCTATTACTATCGACAATGATTTCAGTCTAAATTGCATTACCAATCACATTCACTGTATGACCTCTTATCTCTACTCTCTCTCTCTCTCTCGAATCAATTAGAATTTATTTAAAATTCGAAATGATTCAACAAGTGCCGCTTACGAATTCGATTCTAGAAACGAATAGATGGTAGCTAATAATAGTAAAATCAGCTTCAACGTGTGTCTCCTGCACACGGCAGGCAAGTACCACTTTCCGTCGAATTCTGAAGGCATTGTGTGTTGAGTGGCGGAACTCAACGCCGCGCTTTGCCTCGTCACCAGAGAGAAAAATGGAAATATAAATTTAAATAAATATCTCACTTCCTCGAGTGGGGATCAAACCAATTAGCACGACTGGCCTCTGGCCTTTTTTTATTTTAATAATAGTAATATATGCAGAGGCCAGTCGTAGCGCATTGGCACACAGTGTGATATGTGCGGGATACAGCGTGCAACTGATTTAGTAATATATGCATGTAATATAAGAGTAAGACAGGGAATATTAATGTACGATGTATAAAATCCTAATGTACGACAAAATAAGAAAAAAGCAATAATCGTGTAGTTCACAAAGAAAATAAACAAAAGGTCAGTCCTAGAAAAATCCTAGATACTTTCTTGGAACTTCACCTTTTAGAAAATATAATCTAAAAACAATCTCATTTGATAAGAGCACCGTCGCGAAATGAACTTCCGTATAACGGGACGCTCAAAGGAAATAACATACTAGATCGCCCAGGATATTGCATCGAGGACGGGAAAGGTAAAATGCAAAAATTCTTAGTACTTCTAGAAGATTTTAAAGTAATAATAAAAATATCTAATATTAATAGTAATATATTTGACGCTGTAGTTCTAAACATTATATTAAATTATATGGGCATTGCACAGTGGAATAGCACAGCGTCTGTAAATGCGACGGTTATAGGCTCGATAGAACCTCGAAGAATAAATTATGTGTTCTCCGGCTAGATTAGATTCGGCGTTAAGATCCATCATTAAAAACGCAATGTCTGAATTAAGGTAAGGCAACGAACGGAAGGAGTGTCTTAACACTAAGTTTTTACTTGAAGGATTTTTATTGATCGTATTACAAAAGAATCTACAACCAGACAAAAGATAATAAAACTGTAATACAGAAGTAAATTATAATTAAATATTAAAACATTCAGGTGAACATAGCAAAGTATATAACATTTCCACATTAAGAGAAGATTACGGCGCGCAGTACCTACTAGTAGGTATTAGTGTAGCGTAATGAGCTTAGTTCTCATTTAAATTAACCACCAGTCCGTGAACCCACCTTATTCCCTAAGCAGATTGAATATTTATGAATATGTATGTTTTTATTTTTATTTTACACTGTATACCGCACAGCAGTGTAGGCAGTGCGAACCTAGTGTTAAGACATTCCGTTCTCAATTAAGACATCTCCGTCGAACTGTGGAAGCATTGCGTGTTGAGTGACAGAACTTTACATATTTTCTTGAGCTTTTGCATAGAATTTAGTTTAGACATTACAGCTTATTAACAAGTTATCTTTTTTCAATGGTGGATTAAGTATAATCCCTTACGTTATAGAGATAATTTCAATAATTATTCAATAAAAAAATATAATTATGATATTTGGCATATAAGAAAATAATATTTTTATTTTTCAAATTGTAAATATATATACGAGTAATAGTTCGAAAATTACATGAATTAAGCTTGAGCAATCCATTTATATTTTTATTTAAAATTGTTAAATGAAAATATGTATATGAGTATCTTCATAAAATTTAAATAATACAACTATAAAAATGTTTAAAATTTAACTCTCCTTTGATTGGAACTTGGCACATAGTATTATTTGGTGCGCCAAAAAATATCTTAACTATTTTATTGCCAGTGGGTTATTGTGATTCAGAACTTCAAATAATAAAGTTTTTTTTTAACATGAAAAGTTAATTCAAATGTACTACTATACTAATCTAAATTTAGTTTCAGCTTTTTTTATGTTCTACAAAATTTATTTTTTTTTCAAAAAAAAATACCCTTTCAAAGTGTAAATAAACAAAATCTATAACTAATATTATAATTTTAATACGTTAAAATATATCTTCTTTTAGCAAGTTTGTAACAACAACCTAAATAAAAGAAACAAAAACAAGAGATTACTTGATTTGTATATAAAAAAATCTAATCAAAATTACACAAAAATCAAGAAAGGCAGTACAAATTTGATTGCGACATCAAAAAAATAAGTTACTGTAATCTGGGCAAATTTCAAAGGGATCTTTCAAAAAAGTCGAAAGTTTCAACGCGGATGACGAAAGAATACCAATTTTCTTGAGCATATTAAGGCTCAGAAACAAAGAAACGTTAGCAAACGAACCCATTGTTACATGCCATAAGTAAATAACTGCCAAAAAATTACGATCCTCAATCATCTTGACAAACAAAAGATATTATAAGGAAGTCGTGCTCTAGATACGATGATGTGAAATTATGATATGTTTGGTTTATGTTTTTTTTTTATTATGTTGGTGTTTAAAGATAAATATTTTTTTTTGTCTATGAAGAACAACATTATAATAAATACAAGATAAATAAATTGGTAGACAAAGGGAACCTAATGTTAAGACAGTTTACAAGGAATAATAATATCCTCCCCTTGTCTAATTAAAAAAGCACGGTGTTAAATTCCGCCACTCTACACGGAATGTTCACAATTCTGTGTTATAATCTAATTGATCTAATAAATATAAATATAAGTTAACAACTTATTAAATTTTAAAATAGAAATCTATCTCTAGAAATCTATTTTCTATTAAAGCACCTTCTATAGAGTTTCCTTAGGAAAAGGATTTCAACAAAATAAACCTCTAAGGCAGTGTAATGGATTGTTAAATTGAAGGAGGAAAACGGATCAATATATAAGCTCATAATATATATTAAAGTTGCGGAAAATTACTATTTTTATTACATATGGCTCTATTAAAACACACTCTTTGCCTTTTTGCGCTGAATTTATGTGATAAAGAAATTTCTTTTTCTGAAGGTCTTTGTATATTAAAGGTTTAATTTTTTCATATGATGTAAGCAGTTTCCACTAATAGAAATATTACGTGTTGAATGGTGTTGAACGGCCGTCAACACTGAGCTTAGTATAACATTATTATATTATTAAATATGCTTTAAAACTGCGTAGAACTTTATAACTCATAAATAAATGATTATATTTTTTTATCTTTCGCTTCGTCCTGAATACGTAGACAGGAAGAACCTGGTGTCAAGACACTCCGTTCATCACTTTGCACCAGAATTCAAACACTGCATTTTGTCGTCTTAGTACACTATGGCCTCAAAATTAACCCTTTTATATATAAGAATATGTATATAAAAGAGTAGAGGTTATATCACAATTATGTTTTAATATATATTTTTTAATAGATAAAAAGCCGATTTACAACGCAAAGCAACTTGTCTTACTAGGTTTCATTACCCAACACACCAAATTGAAAATTAAAAAATATACTATATGTCCCTATGTAGGCCAGTCGTGGCGCATGGGCACAAAGCGTGACTGTAAAACCGTCTGGTTGTGGGTTCAATCCCCATTCGAGGAAATGAAATATTTACTTAAATTTATATTTTCATTTCTTCGCTCAGGTGTAGAGGCAAAGCGCGGCGTTGAGTTCGACCACTCAACACGCAATGCCTCCGGAATTCGGCAGAAAATGGGAAACGGAGTGTCTCAACACTAGGTTCCCTCTGCCTACCCTGCTGTGTGCGGGATACAGCGTGAAGCTGATTATTTAACCAATTTTCGTAAGCAATATAATAAAATCCGGTTTACCACTAAACGGCTATATCCGCTATATTATACGCTATCAGAACGCATACCATGAAACTTCCCTCTATTGTCTTTGGGAAATAACCGTTCTTTGTAACAATAAGGTACATTATGTTACATTATATAACCCTATTTCCGTAACATAAGTGTATTATAATCTTGTTTCCGTAATATTCCGTATGTGTGAGTGTTCTCGCTTATCCTGTAGCCATCTCTCTGTATGAAAGGTAAATTTAGATAAATTTTGATGATCTTCATATTTTTTGGATATATGAAAATGAGGGTTAAAACGTTTTATGAGAAAAAGTAGCAAAAATAGGTGTTTTTGTAAGAAACATAGCAATATATAAAAAATAACATAACTATGTATAAAAAAAATAAAAAATCAGCTTTACGCTGTATCCCGCACATAGTAGGGTAGGCAGAGGGAACCTAGAGTTAAGACACTCCGTTCCCCACTTTCTGCCGAGTTCTGGAGGCATTGCGTGTTGAGTGGCGGAACTCAACGCCGCGCTTTGCGTCGATACCAGAGCAAAGAAATGAAAATATAAATGTAAATAAATATTTCACTTCCTCGAGTGGGGATCGAACCCACAACCAGTCGATTTTACAGTCACACTTTGTGCCTCTGCGCCACGACTGGCCCCCAACATAAAAAAAAAACATTTAACTATATTCGATGATAAGTTACAATAGTGTTAATGTAAATGTTAAATTTTATGTTCTTACCAAAATCGTTGTTTTAAATAGAGTTTAAATTTAACCCAATATGGATTGTTGTTAGATGGAAAATAGTACGGCTTAACTCATCAAGACATTCTTTTACCTTTTGTAGAACCTAGTGTTAAAACACTACCCCACTTTCCGTCCAATTTTCGAGCCATCGCGTTTCGAGTGGCGGAACTCTACGCCGCAATAAAGAATACAAATAACTATTCAAAAGGTATTCCCATAACATAATTCCAGCATTTAATTACTAAAAGATTCCAGGAAATATTATACAAGCATTAACTCGCAAACGGGTAATCTCCTGCGATTTCTTGCAATGCGGTAATAATTCGATGCGTCAAAACCAGTAGCTATTAAGATCCGGGATACCGTTAAATACCAAGGACGGCTAGGACTCGTTACTAGGTGTTCCTTAGTGTAAATCATTTAGAAATTATTTTTTTCGTGTTAATAAATTTAAAAAGAATAATGAATTATAAAATATATAGACCGTCGTCGTGCCTTAGTGCAGACGAGAGAGACAGTTGTGAGTTCAGTTCCATTCAGAGGAATATTTTTTTTATTTCATCGCCTTTCTAATAAGACAAATGGTGGCGTTGAGTTTCGCTAAACATTCATGACTTCTTATATTTGGGCGGTAGGTGGGTACAACAGAGTGTCTTAACACGAGATTCCCTCTGCCTACTATATGCGGGATACACAGTGAATCTATATTGACAGGTATGTTTCATTCGTTTTCGTGCTGCAGATAACCCATTTTTGATGTAGTTGCCTTAAGCCTTTTCACAATAGACGTGATGCGATCAAAATATATTTCCTTATATATTTGAAATTAAACATTGAAAATGTACTAATAAATCTCTGATATCATAAAAATACATAACAATATACTATATGGTAAGCATGTTTGAATGCATACCACTCAGGATATATTTTCTTCTAAGTATAAGACCATATAGCTTTCACTTAGTGATAGTACAAATATTCTTACTCACATATTTTTACATACTTGCATGTCCATTCGTTATAGTTCTCGAATATGGTTATGAGAAAATAAATATTTGAAAATTATAGTATATAACTTAAATAAGAATGTATGTGAGGCCAGTCGTGGCGCAGGGGCACGAAGTGTGACTGTAAAACCGACTGGTTGTGGGTTTGATCCCCACTCGAGGAGATGAAATATTTATTTAAATTTATATTTCTATTTCTTCGCTCTGGTTTCGAAGCAAAGCGCGGCGTTGAGCTCTGCCACTCAACACGCAATTCCTCCAGAATTCGGCAGAAACTGCAGTGCTAACACTAGGTCTACCCTGCTGTGTGCGGGACACAGCGTGAAGCTGATTTATTTTATAAATAAAAATATATTAATCTCTTAAGATGGTATGCGTACTTACTAAATTAAAAATAGGACCCTTTCAGAGGTAGCGCCAACTAAAGGTACCTGCTCACCTACATTTAAGTAGTTTTTTAATATGTTTTTAAGAATAATGTAAAAAAATGTATATTTATTATTGCCAGACCCTTTACGTGAGCCTTTACTCCCGTCAGACGTCCTAAATGTTGTTTAAAATTGGGTCAAACTATGTTATACTAGCACGCCTCCATTTTACATTTATTATTTACGGGAATATTTCAAGATCCCTTTTTAACACCCAGACCCAGACCAATGCGGTAGCTCAATTATCCTTCCAGACAGAGGTGTACGTTCAGTTATCTAAATTATGTCAAATTAAAAAAAAATCAGAATTTATTAAGCGTTCGTGGATATCCAAAAAAATATATTCTTTAGATCACTACTTCCCCATCTAATATACCGGATGTATAATATTTATTAAGAGGCTGAGAAAAAAATGACCATCTTTAAATTCAGAATCACCCATAACCATAACGTAAAAAGTCAAACACAGTCTAAATAAAACACAAATAACGTACGTATCTAAAAATATTTTAATTACTAAAATTAATACAATTTCTATTTTAACACATACATACGTAGAATAATACATAACATTCTCGAAACAGAGTAATTTATTTGTTAAAACACAAGATAAAGCGTAAAGATAATCAAGAGATAAGATTAAATTTAAATCAGCATCTCAC
>DWMY01003053.1:0-10780 GCA_018249775.1 Heliconius hecalesia formosus
TATGTATTTTTGATTGCTTGTCAGACCGCTTGACTCCAATTAACGGGACATCGATTTCTTGTCAAAGCGTGTTGGTGACATGGTGTTGGTATTTCTTTGCTTGGTGCTTTAGATAATATTATTTTTATATGTTTTTTTTCTTCAGCTCAACGCCGTGTCCTTTATATAGTTGGTAGGCAAAGGAAACCTTGTGTTAAAAAACTCCTTTTCTCACTTATCACCAACTTTGTACCTTACTTATTACGAGGAAATAAAAATTAATTAATTCCCTCGAGTGGGGATCGAATCCACAACTAGTCGATTTTACAGTTACATTCTATGCCCTTGCGCCATAACTGGCCTCAAATATATCGATATATTAGTGGTATTACAAAATTACTATTTACTATCATACATAACCACGTTAAAGTTTTGATGTTATAAAAAAAAAGTATAATTCTTATTTTATTGTTTTCAATGTTCAATGTCAGCTTAAATTTGTGCAGAAATGTGGATTTCGTAACATAAAAGGCTGCAGTTTCGTACATTGTATAAATGACACTCGTTGGAAAGAAGAGCTTTGTTTTCAACGTATTCGGTTTCTCATTCAAGTTCTTTTCATTTTTTTTTATTAACAGATTAAGGTATATACTTTTGACTTTTTAAAAGCTATTTCTGTGTATAGAAAAATCAATTAATTAGTCATATTTATTATAATAATTAGTTGTTAGTATTTATATTGTTTAGCTTAACGCTATATTTCGCCTACAGGGTAGGCTGAGGGAACCTAGTGTTAAGACATTTCGTTCCCCACTTTTCACCGGTAAACGCATTGCGTATTGAGTGGCGAAACTCAACGCCGCATTGTAATAAAGTGACGATTATAACGATTTAAAAATATATGAATGGATTTTGCTATTAAATAACATTAAAAACATACACTCAGGACATGAAATCTTTAAAATATTTACAAAAATCAATAGACAAAAGGAACTGACGAAGCTGACAAAGAATTTCTTTTAATTTTTTACAAGAATTGAAATATATAGGTATATATTTTTTCATGAAGTGCTCAACCGAGCGGTAAACGATCTTAGATGGCAGCGGCTCCTTAAGTCTTCCCCGATATTTAATTCTGCAGTAGAGACCTCATACAAATAATGGAAATCATGGAGTTTTGTCTTAAATAAGAAAATGGAAATGACGTCTCGTTTAACTTGTAAAGTAGGCGTTGTTAAGATATCGATTAAATAGGAATTTAAGAGCAGTTAATATTATGCGTATGTCTGTATCTGTTAGGAGTTGTTTATACTCAAATGTCTAAATTAATTCATTATTTTTTTTATTTTTAAGAGTTTACCCCCCTGTAACACGATGGTCTCACCATCGTGTTACAGGGGGGTAAACTCTTACTGTTAAGGTGATGATTATGTGTTCATTCCGCGTTCGGGGAATGATTATTTCTAGAATATTACCTTTTCTAGCGTGAACAAAAACATGGCGTGAAGTTTCGCTACTCAACTCTCCATGAAACTCTCTTCGAAATTTGGTGGAATAAGAGGAACAGAGTGCCTTAACACTAGGTTCCTTGAGTCTGTACAATGTAGCAAAAAAGCTTTCTTATGCTTAAAAAATATTTTTCCTACAGCAGTAACAAAAAATATATTTTAATTAATTAAAAAATATATATATCCGTGTTCTCTAATTAAAAAAATTACGACCGTGATTATAAAATGGCAGTAAATCTAAAGTTGCAGCTTTTTCATCACGCTGTCGTAAACTTTCGTCTTTAAAACGTGACTGGACGACGTAATGTCTTTTATATAAAAATATTTACTGTTCGGTATCTCGCGTGCATTATTGTTGTCAGTTATTGCTTGACAAGTCTATAAAAAATATTATTCTTTACGTTTACGTGTACGTGTTTAATTAACTAAGAGTTTAACACTAGGTTCCCAGGTTCCCTCTGCCTACCCGTCAAAAAAGAGTTTGTTAAAGAAATGAATTGTTAAATTTAAAATATAGTAAAATTTTATCCATAATGTATTGGGGAGGACCTTTGTGTCGAAAGGAATGCGTCATGAGCATGCTGAAAAATAATTAAGTGTAGTTTAAATTAATATTCCTTAAAGCACTATTAATTAATTTACTGAATTAAATAATTTGTTAAAATAAAAAAAAATGTTTCACGCTGTATCCCGCACACAGCAGGGTAGGCAGAGGGAACATAGTGTTAAGACACTCCGTTCCCCACTTACCGCTGAATTTTGGAGGCATTGCGTGTTGAGTGGCGGAACTCTACGCCGCGCTTTGCCTGAACACCAGAGCGACGGAATGGAAATATAAATTTAATCAAATATTTAATTTCCTCGAGTGGGGATCGAATCCACATCCAAGTGTCTTAGTGTCAAAGACACTTTCATTTCCCACTTTCCGCCAATTCTAGAAGCATTCCGTATTGAATGGCGAAAACCAACGCCGCGCTTTGCCTCAACACCAGAACGAAAAATTGACAATGTGAAGCATTTCATTTCTACGAGTAAGAATCGAACCTACAACCTGCGCCACAAAGGCAACAAATTCACGAACGCAAAAATATTTAAACAACCTTAAATTAACCTTAAATTAAACTGCACGGACCGTGCCCCGTCAGAAAACATAGAAGGCTGATAATTAAGTTGGGAGGCTTTGTCAGTCCGCTGGTGACCTGTTGCGCACCCACACACGCGTGATGGACCTCTAACTAACAAGTTTTACTATATAGAGGGAGTTTATTTGGTTTTAGTTGGAATACGGGTTGAGATAGCTGAATGATTTATTTTGGGATAGATTTTCTAGTATATTAGGAATAGGTTATAATGCTAGATAAAATATTTTCTTACTAATAGTATGGTAAGGTCGTGTAAAGTTTAGGAGAAAAAAAATCACGCTGTATCCCGTACAATGAAGAGTAGGCGGAGGGAACCTAGTGTTAAGTTACTCAGTTCCCCATTTTCGCCGAATTTTGGAGGCATTGCGTATTGAGTGGCGAAACTCTACACAGCGCTTTGACTGGACATCAGAACGAAGATATGGAAATATAAATTTAAATAAATATTTCATCTCCTCGAGTGAGGGATCAAACTCACAACCAATTGAATTTTGTCGTATGTTGTACGATCACATTTTGTGCCTCTGCGCCACAACTCGCTAAGGTACTGGTAAACGTCTAGTAAAATTTATGAGTTTTAGTTATTTAAAGAAAACATTCAAGGCCGTCGTGGAGCTGGGGCACAAGCGAGCGACTGTAAACCTAATCGTGGGTTCGATTCCCACTCGAGGAAATTAAATATTTAATATTTTCATTTGTTTACTCTAGGAAGCAGGCTAAGCGCGGCATTGAGTTCCACCACTCAACATGCAATGCCTCAATCATTTTGTGGAAAGGGGAGAATGGATTGTCTTACCACTAGGTTCCCTTTATCTGCCCTCTATGTGCGGGATACTAATATAAAGGATAATTTTTTATCAGCTTCACGCAGTAGCTGAAGAAAAATTGTATCTTTCTTGGTTTTTCGGACCTAAGTTGCATCAATTAAGCATGTTTAAAGTTTATCCTTTTGTTGTTAATATTTAACAAAGTTTATTTTACTTTAAAATAACTTAATATACTACGTTTATATGAAACACACGCACTCACACGGTTAAAACATATGAATACATGTTTTCGAGTATTATTCACTTTAAGGATCACTATTAAAATGAACACGATTAAAAAAATGTTTCAACGCTGAATGCCTCTTCATTGTTTTTCAACGTTAAAAACTAACTAGGCTTGGCTGTATAAACTAAAATCAGCTTCACGCTGTATGATCCCGTACACAGCGGGGTAGGCAGAGGGAGCCTAGTCTAAAGACACTCCGTTCACGTTTCCGAATTCTGGAGACCAAATTCAACACCGCGCTTTGCCTCGACACCAAAACAAAGAAATGAAAATATAAAATTACATAAACATTTCATTTCTTCTGGTTAGGATTGAACCCACAACCAGTCGCATTTACAGTCACACACTTGTGTTCTGGCGCCACGACTAGCCTCGTATAAACTTTTTGTACGTAAAATATGTGGCTCAAATATACGATTCAACTATAGGTATTTAAACGAATAAACCAGAATTTGAATCAATTGCTTGTGCGCACGTTATAAATTCTATGAATAAATTTAAAAGTCGTCTCAATTTGATTGCCAGCGATTGAATGCCTTAGTTTACTTGTTTTTTATATATATATTTTTATTTTCATGATATGTATTTCACATATAGCAGTGTAGGCAGTGGACACAGTGTTAAGACACTCCTGTTCCCAGGCAACATTGAATTTTTGAAGCCATGCGTTTTTAGTGGCAGACATTAACGTCCAGCTAGTCTTTTTACCGAGGAATTTAAAAATGATTGTTTCTTCGGAGTGGGAATCGAACTCACAACCGTCACAAACAACATTTTTCATTTATTAAATGTAAACTATTAAAGATACATTTATTTCAATAAACTTTGACAGCCAATGGCACATATTTTATTCATATAAGTTATTTTAAACTTTCGTCTTTGAAAATTAAATGTAGTTAAAAGTGATTTTGGCATAGTTCTGCTTTATAGGAAAAAGAAGCTATTAATATAGATTTTGTATAATAAATGTATAAATAAATGTAAAGAAAACAAACCGAAAAGAAATTTATCAACCGTCGCTAGTTTTTTACTTTATGAAATATACATTTTAAAATATTAAAAAACAGCAATTTCTATTACTGCACTACTTTGAAAAGTTGAACTGCAAATATAATTCAGCAAAGCGGAAGGAAATCCTTGGTAAAAAACGAGAAGCTGTAAGTTTGCTACGTACTATCTGTCTAAAACGCTGAAAATTAAAAAGAATCAAGTTCCGCCTCTTTTGTTGGTCTTCAGGGTTCCGTACCTCAAAAGGTAAACACAGAGCTTTTATAAAATCACTTTGTTTGTCTGTCTGTCTATCCGTCTGTCAAGACCATTTCACCATAAGAGAAGCCATAAGAGAAGGCATCAAGCTGAAATTAATACCAATTATTCATAGCTATGGTCTCTTTAAGTACAGAAAAAAATCAGAGTACTTCCCGTGAACCTTCAGTTATGAAAACGAAAAGTGAAATTTTATCGGTATTTCATGGAAACAAATAATTACATACTTATACTTGTAGTTCATTTCATACAAAGTATGCCCGCAAATTTAAGTTTATCAATTTTTATAACTTGTACTTCCTGTTGACCTATAATTCTGATAGAGAGGTTCGGTGGGCGAGTCCTACTCGCACTTAACCGCTTTTTCATCATAGTAATGTTTTTTATAACAGTCCTTTCAGCCCTTTTAACAGTCTTGTAGATTTTTATTGACATTCCATTAGTCCAATTTTAAATGGTATTTTGACGTCGTGATGTCCCAGTGAATAAAATTTAAATTTTTAAATAAACTGTTTTAATTTTTTCAAAAAAATGTAATAATAGATACTATCACTTATAAGTAATGTTACTAAAATGGCTACAAAATAGGGAAAATTATTATTGTTAAAAACATTTTTTTTCAGACTCTCATTGGATCCCGCATGTAGCAGGGTAGGCAGGGTCAAGTGTTAAGACACTCCACAAACACAACGCTGCGCTTTTGCCTCAACATCTAATATATTTAATTGCAATATTTAATTTCCTCGAGTGTTTTTCCTTCAATGGTATACAGAATATGTGATCTTAAATTCGATAAGTAGCCCCGCGGCCATTCCGTACCTCGTTTTTCATACCCTAATTGAAGTTTACTTAGTTACTTAGTTCCACAGTTTATCCTCGACATCGTTCAGCGCGATACTTTGGACATTGATTTTCTCAACTTTTCTCATCTTGTTATAAATAAGCTAGAAGTGTAGAAGATAAATTCCTTCAGTATAAAACTTATAATCTTTCTTGGGTTGAACAATAAAAAAATGCAGGTAAAATTTAGTATGTTAATTTTGGCAAAATAAAAATAAATACTAAAGTTTAAATTTTACTTAAACTTTTCAAGTCAAAGTCAAATGAGGCCACTCGTGGCGCAGGGGCACAAACGCGAGATTGTATATGCGATATGTCCCGGGTTCGATTCCCGCTCGAGGAAATGGAATATTGAATATTTTCATTTTTTCTCTCTGGTGTCGAGGCAAAAGCGTAGCGTTCAGTTCCGCTACTCATAATATATAGCATTTTAATTTACGCAAAAAACTGTAACAAAATATACACCTTATCCGATCTTAAAAACATTTAAGGAAAAAGAGGAGGCCTCTTCATTCTTCTTTTTTAAACTCTCGAGTAAATTATTCACAATAAATTAAATGAACTAACTTGTTTAATTAGATACTTAAAAAGTAAATAAGGATTTGTTGACTTTACTGTACAGTTGAAAAAATCTTGGAATTTTTTTCAACCCAAGATTTTAAATTGATCAAGTGTTGTTTATGAATAGGAACCCGATGGTTTTTGGGTTTGATTTTCACTCGAAGACAAGTATGTTTTCGTTTTCTCGCTCTGTGGTATAAGACAAAGCGCGGCGTTGTGTTTCGCTGCCCAACACGCAATGTGGGAAACAGAGGGTCTTAATATTAAGTTTTCTCTGCCAACCCTGCCATGTTGGGTCCAGCTTGAAGTATAAAAAAATATAAAAATCATTTATTTTTAAAAATGGTCTTTGATTATTGAACAATTTGTGCAAAATTCTTTAAGTTAAAAAAAACCCGGTCAAGTTTAAATCCGACTCGCTCACCAAGTGTTCCGTACCAATTTTAGGATTGTAGGTCAACGGGAAGCACAACTTTCAAAGTTAACAAACTTAAGTTTGCGATCATATAGCCGTATAATCATTTATTTTATTATAATAATATATTTTTTTCTGCTTCACGTTGCATCCCGCACACAGCAGTGGGAACCTAGTGTTAAGACATTCCGTTCCCCAATTTCCGTACAGTTTCGGAGGCATTGTGTGTTGAGTGGTGGAACTCAACGCCGCTCTTTGCCTCGACACCAGACCGAAGGATCCCCCACTCAAGGAAATATTTAATTTCCTTGAGTGGAGATCCAACCCACAACCAGTCGATTTTACAGTCACACTTTGTGCACCTGCGCGACGACTGGCCTCTATATTTATAATTATAATTTTAATATATTTTCGAAGAACTCAAGCGTCAAGTAAATTAAATTTTAATATAATAAAGATGAGACCGAATAACAGATGTTCCTGTCGCTTCGCCGAGTACAGTACGAACTTGCCCACAAGTTTGTTTTTTGTGTATTGTTGTGTTTCTCATGACATGATGTATGGATCTGGTAGCTTTTGCTTTATATCAGGGGTTCCCAACCTTTTCTTGATCAAGGATCACTTTTATACCATTCTTAGTAGCAAGGACCACTATGCATGTAGGTGTAATAAAAATTAACAGTGTGACTTTAAGCGCGACAGCTACGTCAGTTTTCCGATTTGGTATCGAGGTAGAGCACGGCGTTGAGTTCTGCCACTCACACGCAATGTCTTGATGGATCTTAACACTAACATCCCTCTGCCTACCCTGTTACATGCGGGATACTGCATATAGTTGAAAAAATTTTATAATGACCATTATACTGATTAATTTTGATTTATGTGTCATCTATTATAACATAAATTAAATAATTATGAAATATGCACTGGAAAACCTTAAGCATACATTTACGAGAGTTACGGGTCACCTCAACACGCAATGTCTCCAGATTTTTGCGGAAAGTAGGGAAAGGAGTGTCTTAACACTAGGTTCCCTGTGCCTACCTTGCTGTATGAGGGATATAGCCTGTAGCAGTTTTTTTTTTTAATTATTAGTTTTAAATAATGATATCTTATTTGTACTTCCCCTAAGACGTCCACGACTCTTATTTCTCTACTTTGAAATAATACTTAGCATTCAAAATGCTAGAATTTATGAGAGTTATAATGACCACTGCTTTACTTTGAAGCATATATTTTTACATACTTTTATCCTATGTGTACTTCTTACAGCATCTCATTACGTTTGAAAGACGTTTGTGCATAAAGGAGAACGCCACGTGGACTTTAATACAGGCACCGGCTTAGGCGCTCTGGACGCACAGTTCGATATTAAAAGTTTTCGTTTACTTAATAATGTCAGTGATTTTTTTTACTTATATCTGTTATTAGTACTATAGATAAAAAATATATAGGTAAAATAAATAATAATTAGTTAAAAAATCCGTCCGATCGCCCGTCTATCTGTGTGTCAAGAGCCTTTATCTCAGGAACGTTTGCAGGTATCGAGTTGAATTTCAAATTATATATTCAAATCTACGGTTCCTTAATATCTTGAACAATACCGTATTTCTACATTTACTTAAAAAAAAGATATGGCCGCTAATGTCACAAAAAAAACTTATTTCGACTCTATAGAGGGAATCTAAATTAATAGGGTACTTCCGGTTGACTTAGAATTATGCAATTTGGCATCTAACATCTACAAGTAGTACTAATTTAGAAAATTATACATTTGTGGTTAAATCCTAAAAAATATACGGTTTTTATTTTTTGAAAGGGGGATAAAATTTTGTATTAAAGGCGCTAGATCAAGTGAGGTATCAGGACGAAGCCAAACTTAAAAAAAAGCTGGACTTCCAATTTTTGTAGGGAACCCTCGGTAAGTGGGTCCGATTCGTGCTTGCCCAGTTTTTGTTATTACATATAATTGCGGTGTCCTTGATAAGTTTGCAAAATTAATCAGACGTTTAAAAGCCAATCAAAATACCGTTACAAGCATACATACGGCCGAACCTAATAAAAGCGTTTTAAGAAGTATACGTTTAGTATACATTTATTTAGATGTGTATTTTGACTTATCTATACTTACTTATAGGGAAGTCCTGATCGAAGTGTAATTGAAACGTATTCTCAGAGGACGATAGGACCCGTTATGGTAGCTTTAGTATACTATTTATTATACAGAGTATCATTTTGCTTAACGAAAAAAATGACCGATTCGTATATGTTTTTATTATTATTATTTACAGAAATAATACATACATCAATATTGGATATTAAGTACGAATCATCCTTTTCTATTTTATACCATATTTGAAAAAGTATACAAAAAATAGTTATTAGGTTACTTTTTAGTTACTTCTTATTTAATAGTAAATGTGCTATAGGTATTTATTTCTTTTAAAAGTTAACTCAACTTATACCTTTAAATATACAATCTAATAAGTGCAAATTGTTATTAATAGGAATAATACTTAAACCAATTTTGGATATTACAAAATAAGAAAGAGTTTTCTATATCTATTTTATACTGTCATTGAAAAACGATAAAAAAATTATTATTAAGTTACTTTTTATTTTGTGCGATATGAGGCCAGTCGTGGCACAAAGTGTGCTTGTAAATCGACTGGTTGTGGGTTCGATCCTCACTCGAGGAGATGAAATATTTATTTACATATATATTTTCATTTCTTCGCTCTGGTATCGAGGGGAAAACGTGGTGTTGAGTTCCGTCACTCAACACGCCTCCAGAAAATTGGCGGAAAGTGGGGAACGGAGTGTGTTAACACTAGGTTCCCTCTGCCTACCCTGCTGAGTGCGGGACACAGCGTGAAGCTGAAAAAAAAATGTGCGATATTAACTTACTTCTTCTAAAAGCTTACTCAGCTTATGTATACAAATAGACAATCAAATACTATAAACAAACCCCCGGGCAGTGAGTTATTCGAAGACTATCTGAATACAGATGAAACAGCTTGAATGTATTTGTGTTTATAAATCGTGACGGTTCACCTATAAAATCTTAATAAGATTTCAATTTGATGTCGAAAAGGAAAAGAAAATTTTGAAAAAATATTTGTAAATATGGCTATAAATTCATTTACTTATATATGTTACCAAAGCGAAGAAATGAAATGAATCGAATCCACAACCGTCACGTTTATACTCTTGTACCACTGCGTGACGATGGCCTCGATGTATGTATATAACGGTTATAAACATATGCCATTCGTTTAGAATACAATAGTGGTAAATTTTCATTGAATTATGTTGATATTATAGACACAGCGTACGGCTGTAAACGCGACAGTTTGTGAGCTAGTTTCTTGCTCGAAGAAATGAAATATTTCATAATTTCGTGTCGTCGCTTTGGCGAGGAGGTAAAGAGCGGCGTTGAGTTCCGTCAGTCAATACGAAATATCTCCAGAATTCAGCGAAAAATGGGAAATGGAAGTAAAGGGCACGAGATATCTATCACTAGGTGTTCCCAGGTTCCTTCTGCCTATCCTATTTTACACCCAATACAGCGTAAAGCTAACAAAAAATATGTAAAATTGATCTTTCATCAATATATTGAAAGACAAAACTTCCTATGATAGCGGATTTCAGTTTCAATTCTGGTCGACATAGATTTTTGTTACTCTAGAGCATTATTTGATTCATCTCAGGCTTTATTAGCTGTTTATATCACGAGGACAGATACAACCCCAAGGGGAGTGTTCTGTACGCACATAAAACGATATCTTTGTAAGTGACAATTGATGGAAAATACATAATATTTTATCCAAGTTTTTGAGACCTACAATTTAGCGTTATAAAGTTTTTTTTTTCTTATTTTATTTTTTTCTCTTTTTCTTATGAAAATATGCTAAACATCATATTTTAATATGTTCATATTAAAATATCGATTGTATGCGGACGATGAATCGACACCTTGATTCATCACAATATGTAATATGTAACAAGATTTTTAC
>DWMY01003054.1:0-10779 GCA_018249775.1 Heliconius hecalesia formosus
AACATTACAGCCGCACGCTTGTGCACCTGCGCCACGACGGCCTCAAAATAATCTGATATTGATATAATAAATATTCGACTTAGCTTAGTTCATTGTCAGCATTATGGCGCACAGGGTCTGACTGTAACGCGATGGTCGTGGGTTCAATTCCCAGTTGGAGGAATGAATTATTTTTATTTTCGCTTTCCGCCATTCAACACACAATTTCTTGAAATTAATAGTGTTCTAATATAAGTTTCACACACCAAAACAAACATTCTTCTATATACGCTTTAATATGAATACAATTCTTATAGCGATATGATTATTAATGTCTAACAATTTACGAGTTTGACATTTTTTGTTCGGTTGTACAATTCATCTTCGTCCCATTTGAGTAATATATTATATGGGAGTTGTGCAAAGACTTTTGTAAACATTCTAATTGTACTTAAAGGGAAAGAGGAAGATTTTGTATTTGTGCCGAAATTTATATAAATAACACCATTTTTGAAATTATCGAGAAATTTTTGTAAATCCTGGAAAAGATATCTTTTAAAATAAAAAATATTTTAATATTGTAATCTTGTCACTTTCTGTCTTTAGATATAGATTGGTTTTACGTACATATATTATCTATGGTAATTCTTTCGTTTCATATTGATAGATTCCCAATAAATTTATAATGTTTATAGGTAAAGGTCTATTAAAATTCCGCTGTTATTCGTTCGTAATTCCATATTGTCGTGTGCGTTATGGCTAAATGATTTTCTTAACAGCATATTATCCAAGAAATATATGTCATTGTAAAGATAAATACTGTAGCAATAATTTTGTGTATTTCATAATTATCTTTTCGCAGAAAGTTAAATCATAATGTCTTTGACACGATGATACTGGATACAACGTACTATAAGTAGATCTCTCATTATTTCAAGTTTCACGAAAAGCTCCAAATGAACTAAAATGTATAATTGACAGCTTTATATATACGGGCATAGCCTGATGCCAAACGAGGCATAATTTCTAGAATTAAGAGATCAGATTGTTTGTTTTTGTCCTTGACTAACTTTTGTACTTCTGCTGAGCGTAACTATTTCTCGACGATAAATGAAGATTTTGTATAAATTTGCTACATCCACACTTAGGAAAGAAAAATAGTTAATTAGAAAACGTATATGTATATTATACGTTTTCTAAATAAGTATTTTTTTTCCTAAGTGTGGGTTAACACTTTAAAAATATCAAATATATTTAATAAATAGCATTCTCTCTTGCCAGACGATAATTCTTAGTAATTATCTTTGGGTAGCGGAAGTTTGTAAAAATCTCCCTACAGAGATGCTAACAACATAAATAAGTTGTAACAAGCGTATAAAAATTTCGACGTAGCTTGATGAGAACGTATGGCTTAGTGGTCATAGCGCTTGGTCGGTTTCCAGGAGGCGCGGGTTCGAGTCCCGCTACGTTCAAATCTTTATTCGTTTTCTAAATGAGTATAAAATCATAAAATCTTTAAATATAAAATTATAAGTTAAATAAAATAATAGGTCAGGCTGTGACAAACTAATTGTATAATAATATCTAAGAATTTGAATTTGAACTACTAGTGAAAATTCATGAAACTTGGGAGTTATACGTAAGTTAAGTAACAATACTATATTTGGGTATCATCGAGTTGGTGTGATGATGGAGCCAGGTCTTAAATATTGGAACTCTTTAGAGGTTACTGCTAAACCATTCAAGTTAAGACTCTTACAAATAATAGCTCCGAGCACAAAATGTTGTATGGAAATAGTAGGTACTTTACAATCCGCTGAAAGTTTTACACTAAAATTAGCTTAAACTTGAAAGTGTTAACAATATCGCAAATTGAGATGAATTCAGCATGATTTCTGAGTAAAATTACTTCCATTTTATTAAGCAATTCATAAAATTATAATTTCATAGCTGATATTTATAACATAAAACTGCTGTAAGTAAGTTAGATCATTCTAAAAATACAACTACGCATATTTTTATTTCCCTAACTTCATTCTGTATCCCGCATGAAGCAGGGTAGATATAAAGAACCTAGTGCTAAGACACAACGTTCCCAAGTTTCCGCAGATTTTTTGTGGCATTGCGTGTTGAGTGGCTTAACTCAACGCCGCGCTTTGCCTTGGTATTAAAGAGACGAAATGAAAATATTATATTTATGAAGAAAATAAACAGTAGTTATAACTAAACAAAAAATATTTTTAACCTCGGATATATATATATATATATATAACGAATTTTTTCGAAAGTAAATAATCATAATAAGACTTGACGAAGTTGGACTACGCGGCGCTTTACTAAGCTTAATCTTCACATAATGGACTATTGAAGTATTAATTATTTTTTGCCACGCTCTGTTAAGACAGTGTTGAATTTCACTACTAAGTGGTCAATATCTGGAATTCGAAAAAAAAAGGAAAATGAAGAGACTTACTTAGTTTTTTCTACTCGGCTACAAGAGAAAAAGCTGACAAAAGTATGATTAAATCAAAAATAGAATAAAAAAAGAATAGATAAAATTAAAAAGACAATAGAATTTGATCAAGGGCTTGGAAAATTTACAAAGCAATCGGTAAAATATATGTGAATATGTATTTGTAGTCCCTTCACGTCCTTCTTCGCGGAAGTAAAAATAGAAGTTATGCAAAGGCTCACATGATATTGCTAAAAGGAAATCTATTACATATTGTAAAAGTGGAAAAAGTTTGGATATTTATTTATGTTTCTACTACACAAAATCAATGAATTAAAAATTAAGTACTCTTTATTTTTATTAAGCAAATGATCTTATGTTACGCTAATCTTTTAGAAAAAAACTTTACTTTCTGTTTCCTTTTTTTTATTATTATTATTAGCTTCACGCTGCATCCCGCACACAGCAGGGTAGGCAGAGGGAACCTAGTGTTAAGACACTCCGTTCCCCACTTTCTGCCGAATTTTGGAGGCATTGCGTGTTGAGTGGCAGAACTCAACGCCGCGCTTTGTCTCGACACCAGAGCGAAGAAATGGAAATATAAATTTAAGTAGGTAAATATTTCATCTCCTCGAGTGGGGATCGAATCCACAACCAGTCGGTTTTAAAGTCACACTTTGTACCACTGCGCCACGACTGGCTGTTTACTTATTCAGAAAAAAAACTCAACATAAAAAAATGTTAACGAAATTACAGTCAGTGTAATTAATAATCACACTCTGTGACTGTTTCCCCAACACCTTACTGATTAAATAATCCTCCGGCTGGTGGCCGTGAGGTGAGGTAACAGTGTCAAGAAAGCAGAATTGCATTTCTGGAATTTTTTTATTAAACCATCAGAAAGAATCTTTCCAATAAGATGTTTGGCACCAGAACATTTTATAATAACTGATGTCGATAACCTTGCGTTGATATTACTCAGAGCAAATAAAAGCGAAGAGCGCGTCCTATCTTCCATATACATTATACATACATATATGTATACGATATTTTCGACGCACGAGGCGTCATCAATGTCATATAAGAATACTCTCGTTCAATTATTATATTACTTAAATATGTATAATTACCATGCATATTTATTCATTTATGTGTTATGATTATTATTCCTTCATATACCAAAGTACATATTATTGCTGCTCATATTATATAAGGTTGGCAACGCACCTGTAGATCCTCTGGTGTTGTACGGGATCGTAGGCGGTGGCGATCACTTACCGTCAGGTGACCCGTACGCTCGTTTGCCTTATCCTTTCCTTAAAAAAAAATATTATGTTCACATTTTCAATGCATCGATTTTTTCAAAACAAATTTATTTATTATTGAATTCTAAGAAAATTAATAAATCATCAAAAATGTCACTATTATCTAACTTAATGGAAATAGTAGATCATTATACACATCCATTACTAACAGTGTTTTCAATACATAAAGTAAACAGTGTTTTCATTTTCCGCGTGATCATAAATTTATTCTGATTTACAAAGTGTCACGCCGCAGACAAATGATAGTCATTATATGCATACTATTTCAGATAGTTTCAAAAAATGGCCCGTTGAACTAAATATCAAAAGATTTTTTCTTTTGAGGGTTCTCTACCTTTTAAGGAAGAAATATAAGATCACTTTGTTGTCCGTCCGTCTGTCTGTCTGTCAAGAGCTCATTTATCTCAAGAACGTTTGAAAATATCAAGTTGAAATGTAAACCATATACTCAGATCTTCGGTTTAATGATTTCCTGAAAAAATATATCTACATTTAATTAAAGAAGTATTTCGACATCACGAAGGAAATCAATATTAATAGGCTTTCCGGTTGAACTAGAATTATGAAATTTGGCAGCTAGCAACTACAAGTAGTACTAGCTCAGAATAAAATCTGAAAACTATACGTTTGTAGATAAATCCTAAAAAAATAATAACCTTAAAAGGGGCGGCAAAATAAATTTCTCCAAAATGAATTTTGGAGGCATTGACCGCCACGCTTTACCTCGACACCAGAGAGAAGAAATTGAGATATAAATTTAAGTAAATATTTCATCTCCCCGAGTGGGGATCGAACCCACAACCAGTCGGTTTTACAGTCACACTTTGTGCCGCTGCGCCACGACTGGCCTCAGAAAATAATCTATTTGAACCTATTTAAAAATATATACATACAATAGTTAAAAAAATTGACATTTTCTGGAAATGGATTTCCGTTTATATATTCAACTCCGGAAATTGTCAACTCATTCACAATTTGTCATTGAAAATATAATTTATTATATCATTTATAACATTAAAATATTTCATTAAAAAAATTTATAGCAAAATATTTTTTACATTTTGAAGAAAAATTTTGAGTATTTAAGGTGAATATCAAAAAAACCGGTTAAGTGCGACTCGAACTTGCCAACGGAGTCCAATTTCAGGATTGTATTTATATTGTACAACTTACAAAATTTGGCAAAATTAAGTTTACGGGCATATGCATTTATTTTGTTTGAAATCGACTACAACTAAAGTTTGTAAATATATTATTTATTAAACATCTATAATTTTAACTTTTCGGATTTTCTGTCACTTGCCAAATTCTATAACTGTAGTTCCACGTGAAATACCCTATTTTTTAGATTACGCCGTGAATTTAATAAAAAATGCAGCCAAATCGATGGATAATGATAATGATGGATAAATGCTCGTATCTTTTTATTGCGTTTACTTAGAAGGTTGATGTTTTCTGCGCTATAAGGGTACGAAGACCTAAACAATTGATATAAATTTTGACTTGATACCTCCTCGCCATCTCGAGATAAATGATCTTGACAGACGTACAGACAGTACACAAAGTGATCCTATAAGGGTTCCGTTTTACCTTTCGAAGTACAAAACTCTAATTAATATAGATAGCACAAGGGTGTAACTGTAACGCGACGGTTGTGAGTTCGATCTCCACTCGAGGAAATGAAATATTTACTTAAATTTACATTTCCATTTCTTCGCTCTCTTGTCGAGGCAAAGAGCAGCGTTGAGTTCCGCCACTCAACACGCAATACCTCCCAAATTCGGCGAAAAGTGGGGTACGGAGTGTCTTAACTAGGTTCTCTCTGCCTACCCTGCTGTGTGCGGGGACCTGCTGAATTTAATAGCCACAATAAATTAATCTAACTTATTAGATATTTAGCAGCAATCAGTTTTACATTTTTACATGTTTGGGTGGATCTGTTTGATTCACATCACAGTTTGTCTTATTAGTGGTTATGTTTATTCAACTACATAATATTTGTGCTTGCTTGTTGTTGCAGCAGAAGATCAGCATTGTTGCTCTAGTCGTCAGGTGATCCGAATTTATTTATTGGCTTAGTAAAAAAACTATTAATATCCAGATCAAAATTTAAATTTACTGAAACATTCTCAAGATTAGTATAGCCAAGGAAAAAATAGCCAAAAAAATATTTTTACTAATTAATTAATAATTATTATTTTGGTAATTTTATCTGACCCAAATTTCAATCTTTATGGGATCTGGTTTTCACTTATCAGTGAAATTGCACCGCATGCGTCGTTATAAGGGATAACTGCGTATCATGGGCAGCGTAATGTTAGGGATGTGATTAAAGAAACCACATATAAGGCATAAACTATGAGCTAGTTACAAAGATAATATATTTATATACAGGTATGGATTAATATTGGATGCCATAAATATTAATATTAATACTATTTATTTATTAATGTGTTTCTTCCCACATAGAAGGGTAGGCAAAGAGAATCTAGTATTAAGACACTTCATTCCCCACGTTCAGCTGAATTTTTGAGACATTGTGTAACTCAACACCACAGCTTATTAGTGGAGCCTATAACTATCGCTATAACAGTCAGATGTTATGCCATTCCGTCAAAGCGGCCTCTATTAAATATTCAAAAAGCTTAATCTTAAACGTCGTTTAAGATTAATGTAATCGTATATTAAGTGAAATTTAACATAAAAACGGCATTTTTTTAACTGTTCGAAAAGTTATAATTTAACTTTAAGGTCAATACGTGGCGCTGTGCATAAAGCATCATTTTCTGAATCGCGCTGGTAAGATTTTTGGCTAAAGAATTATATTCGAAACGTCTTGATTATATGACTGTTGATAATATATATTTCTAAAGCACTATTGTTCATAATACAAACAATAAAGTAAACAAAATTGAGATGTTAGTGAAGGTTACTTTTACCTTCATGAACCATAACAGTTAAGTTTAAGTCGTAATTAATTCAACGCAGAGATAAAGAACAACTTGATATTCAAAGAAATATTAAGTAAATACATAGATTCTTCAATTTTAATATAAAAATGCCTAACAACAGCCTTTTTACGTGTACTTTGTAGTAACTACATATTTACCAATTGTACATTCAGCTAATAATATACGTAACTAATTTAAAAACTGTACAGGAGTTAATATGCAATCATTTTACAAAAAATATTTTGAATCCTTACCCAAATCAATAATTTAACATTTAAAGTCGTTTCTAAAGGAGTAAATTAAATTATTCACTGATATCTGCACATTTAACAGAGCTTTAAATTTATGATGAGACATACATAACATAGGTTAAAATAACGTAATGTTACAAAAATATGTACATATAATCAATTATTTGCTTTATGTATCAATTAAAATTAAAATCAAAAAACAAGAAACAAGAAAGAAATTACGGTAATATAGTAAAAAAAAAACATATTTGAAGATTACAAAAGAAAGAGTAGAGCCACCACTCAACACGCAATGCCTTCAGAATTCGGTGAAAATAGGAGAACAGAGTTTCTTAATAATAGGTTGTTTAGCCAGCTGTGTGTGGGATACAGCATGAAGCTGATTTTTTATTTAATTCTTTTTTGTTCTTTTCTTAGCTATAATGTGTATATATGTACTTTCTCCAAGTATCATTTTTGTAGATAAAAGACAAGACAAGTAATAAAAAAGTGTTTAAAGGCTGTATTTGTATATCTAATTTAAGGAAACCCAAAAGTAAAATTATTTACAACACAAGATAGTCTTCAGTCAACTGAAGAGGTTATAGCTACTGCTACCCCCTCGTTGGAATTCTATTATTATTGGACCAGTCGTACAATACTGAATGTTTTATCTAAATAAAAGGTAGATTTTTAAAACAACAAACTTGCTGAAAAATAAATGAAATTTAAACTTTGATATCCTTAATTGACCTTAAGTGGTGAACAGTGCTTAACTTAATCATTTGTTTCTCACTAAACCCTAAGTTCAAGTTATTTTTTTTAAGTTTTATCTCAATTTTAAACAAACTATAGGATTGTAGAAACGTGACGCACTTTTTCTTTTATACATAATATGAAATACTGGAACCAACTCCAAGATACACCTAATTTATCAGTATTATACTCTTAAATATCACTTTTCAGTTATAAAGAAAATATAGTAAAATTAAAAAGTATACTACAAGATCAACCACACTCATCATTAAAACGAGCTATACTATGGGTTGAGTAGATATGTATTGAAAAATGGAACAACGACGTTACTTCGGGCTCCTGCAGCTGACATGCACTGAATGGAATATTATGAAGTGAAATCATTTTCATATATACTTATGTTTTTGTTATTATTTGTTTTGTTATTAATTTACTTTATCAAATTTTTTTTTTGGTTACACCTATAAAAAATTAAATATCTTTATAAGTTACAGTTTATTTAATATTGGAATATAATGGTTAGTTGTAGCACCCAGATAAAGAGATACAAACAGAGTGTGAACCTAGTGTTTTCCACCTGAATTCGAGACGTTACGTATTGAGTGGCGGAACTCACCGTCGCTATAAAGGCGTCATGCCTTATATTATCTTATTATAAACAAAGCTGAGAAGTCAACTCCACAAAACATAGAAAGTATGTAAAGATTTTGAATTCAACTAATGGCTTTTCAAATTTGTATGTAACATATCAAAATTAAAAATCAGATTCATTCTGTATCCGACACATAGCAAGGAAGGCAGAGAGAACCTAGTGTTAAGACACTTCATTTCGCACTTTCCGCCAAATTCTGGAGGCATTGCGTTTTGAATAGCGGAGATAAACGCCGCGCTTTATGCCTCGACACCAGAGCGAAGAAATGGAAATATAAATTTAAATAAACTCTTCATCAACTCGAGTGGGGATCGAACCCACAACCAGCAGCATACCCTGCGACACGACCGGCCTCACATGTAACATGTAACCAATATAAACAATAATATACATAAGCGGTTTCCTCATGTTAACATCAAGAGATTCATTTCAATTAATGATAATTGCTCGCGAACTTGTGTATTTAAACTTTACCCCTCAGGGTATTGCCGAGCTGTGGCTTTGCAATTTTCAATATCAAATATATATAAGTATATCATTAGACATATAAATAGACACCCATGTTAACATGGGTATATATATGGTAATGTATTAAACACTAAATATGTGAAGTGTTGTCATTATTTATGTAACTTTTTTATATTTTAAATAAGAATCTCATGTTTTTAGCTTGGCAATCCATTCCCATTTCCCACTTTTCGCGAAACACATTGCGTGTTGAGTGGTAGAACTTATCGCCGCGCATTGCCTCGGTAACAGAGCGTGGAATATGAAAATATTAAATATTTCATTTTCTAGAGTGGGGATCGAACCCACAACCAGCAGCATACCCTGCGCCACGACCGGCCTCACATGTAACATGTAACCAATATAAACAATAATATACATAAGCGGTTTCCTCATGTTAACATCAAGAGATTCATTTCAATTAATGATAATTGCTCGCGAACTTGTGTATTTAAACTTTACCCCTCAGGGTATTGCCGAGCTGTGGCTTTGCAATTTTCAATATCAAATATATATAAGTATATCATTAGACATATAAATAGACACCCATGTTAACATGGGTATATATATGGTAATGTATTAAACACTAAATATGTAAAGTGTTGTCATTATTTATGTAACTTTTTTATATTTTAAATAAGAATCTCATGTTTTTAGCTTGGCAATCCATTCCCATTTCCCACTTTTCGCGAAACACATTGCGTGTTGAGTGGTAGAACTTAACGCCGCGCATTGCCTCGGTAACAGAGCGTGGAATATGAAAATATTCAATATTTCATTTTCTCGAGTAGGTATCGAACCTACAACCTGTCGCGTTTACAATCGCACGCTCGTGCGACACGATGCCATGGCCTCATCAATTCTATATTATACTGTTTCTTTTATTGGTAGGTAGGTATTTTTTGGTAGGTATAAATAATATATATATATATATATAAAAATTAAAATATATTATATTAAAATTTCTTTATTATAATTAATGTTGAAATGAAAAAAAATGTAAAATGACATACAGAACGTGTTAGTCCAAAGCAAAATAATAAAAGAAGCTTATAGAGATTCCGAATCGTTGCCATTTCAAAACAAGCAATTCAAATGGAAAACAAGGCAATGTCGGCCTGAGATTGACAGTGACTTATTTTGTTTAGCTATTGTAATATAATGAAAAAACACTTTATTCCTTGGTAACAAGTTATATTTTAGAACAGCTCTATGTTTAAATGTTTTGTCAAGTTAACGATTGTTGACATTAATAAATTGATGTTAAAAAATTTGCTTTTAGTATACACTGACTTCATGAATTAAATGTTTTTTTTTTCTATGTAGATTCATGTTCTGGGACTATTTAAACGCGTGCACAGTTAAACACATTTGAAGTTAGATTATACGTAATTGCTTTAATTGATATAAATAACTTAACAACACACACAGGCTATAAGCTACAGTGCCCCGATTGAATCTGCGTCTGACTGGGAAACTGGGAAGATTGTGGATTCGATTCCCATTCAGGAGAATTAATTATTTTCATTTCCCTGCACTGTTGAGACAAAACGCGGTGTTCAACTCGGAACGAAACGGAAAAAAGTAGAAAATACAAAGTTTCAACGATTAACACCAAGTTACTTAGTTAGTTGCTATACGAACGGTAACAAAAATAACTAATAACCCAATCTACGGAAATTTATCTAACAAACTAGTATACTGTAACCAAAAAGTCACTCCAAAACCAAAAGCACACCCATCATCCAATCTCAACCATACGTTTAAACGGGCATACAATAAAGCTGTTGCTCTAACTCGGGTCCGATCGTCATTTGTACGTATACATGTATATGGGGACACGCGTACTTGCAAAGTGGTCGTCAATAGTTTCCAAAGCCCTCTGATTGATTACCTCATAGCCAAACTGTACAAGTTAGCAGTTTAG
>DWMY01003055.1:0-10778 GCA_018249775.1 Heliconius hecalesia formosus
GCCTTCTACTAGTAGAACTGAGATAGAAAGAGATCTACTCGTACTTACTCATAATTCCCAGTCTAATAGTAACAACGAGCCAAACAACGACGACTTCGATAGTCAGGATTGGTCCTCTACACTAGTTTCCAGACATTCCAGAATTTAATTTTGATTCATCAATAGAAGGCATATCAGTAAACAAAGAGAATGTAAACAATCCTCGGGATATGTTTGATATTGTTTTTCCTAAACATTTCGTCGATTATATTGTGCAATGTACAAATGCCTATGGTAATAAGTTGTGTTCTACTAACAGACCCCACACCAGACATAGTCGAAGGGCTGTATTTCGAGAGACCAATAATGAAGAAATATTGAAATTTTTGGGTCTATGTTTGCTGAAAGGACATGTTAAATGCCCTAAACAACGTAACCTGTTTACCTACACAAATCATTTGTATTATCACCCAATTTTTACATATGTTATGTCTGCTAGAAGACATGAGCAATTATTGCGTTGTCTTTACGCTTCTGAAGTTGATGCTAAGGGATCAAGAAAAATAACTCCGTTTATTGACACAGCTACAGCACATTTTCAAAAGATTTACAATGCTGGTAAAAATCTTTCTTTAGACGAATCTTTACTTCTATTCCGAGGGCGATTGCAATTTCGTCAATATATTAAATCTAAAAAGGCTCGTTACGGTATCAAGTTCTATGAGCTCACAACGTCGGATGGATATGTCTTGAATATTTACATGTATTGTGGTAAAGAAAATCTAGAAGAAAACATTTCAAAGACTGAAGACCTAGTTTTGAGGCTAATGCGACCTTACCTTTTGAAGGGACACCATTTATATATGGACAACTTTTATAACTCTGTTAGCTTGTGCAAGAAATTACTCGGTTTGAGAACTCACACTGTTGGAACGTTGCGGTCAAATAGGAAAGGTAATCCTGACAGTATTGTAAAGAAAAAATTAAAGAAAGGTGAACACGTTTGGGTCCGAAAGAACAATGTTTACGTATCTAAATGGAGGGATAGTCGCCCTGTCCTGATGATTTCTACAAACACTCATCCTACAATGGTTGAAGTACAAAACAGATTTGGGAGAAAGAAGATGAAGCCTCTTGAGGTGGCGACTTATAATAATCATATGTCAGGAATTGATCGCTTAGACCAAATGGTCTCTTATTATTCAAGCCCTAGAAAAACAATTCGTTGGTATAAAAAAGTATTATTTCATCTTTTAGACATATCAGTGTGGAATGCATATTTTTTGTACAAAAAATACAAAAAAAATAATGACAAAAGTTATGAATTTATTATGTTTAGAGAGGAATTGATAAAAGACTTGATAAAACTCGATACTAATATAAATGTAAAGGACTTGGTCAACAAGAAAAGTATGCATTACAACAGGCTACACAATAATATACCAGCAATTGAGCGTAATGAGAGATATTTAGATAGAATGAAGGGCCACTGGCCTGAACGAATTGAATCTAATCCTGGCAGCAAGAAAAAATATGCTTTTTTAAAATGCCGTGTTTGTTCCAAAGATGGAAAACGCGTAGAAACTAGTTACCGTTGCAAAGGATGTCCACAAAAACCTCCACTTTGTCCATCTTGCTTCGAGGCCTGGCATAACGAAATTAATTTATAATAACATAATTACCAGTAATTTCTAAGGTCATTTTGTTTACTAATTTTTTATTATGAAAGTTGATTTATTATGAGTAAAAGTTTCGTACCTACCTAATTATTAATTAACATTATTATTGATCTCACACTCCTAAGATTGTTTTGTTATAAGAAAGTTGATTTATTATAAGTAAATGTTTAGTCGCTAATTATAGTTCAACATATAATTGATCTCACCCTCCTAAGATTGTTTTGTTTTGTAAGTTGATTTATTATAAGTAAAAGTGCCTTACCTAGTTATAGTTTCAAATATTGATACCTTATTCTTAAGATTAATTAAACATTTTAGTACAAAAAATATATGTTTTATTATTGAACGCCTCAAAACGTTAAGGGGCAGAACACCTACATGATAGAAAGAAATCTGCCAGAACGCCCTAGGACGTGCGACGCCTGAAGACGTTCTGTCATTTGGTATGGTATTGGTAAGCGGACCTACGCAAGTACGCCTATGGACTTAGTATGGAAAAAACGTGTGTCAAAATGCCAAAATTTGTCATGCATTACAGCGCGCGAACGTGTTAAATATATATTGTAATGTGTAAAATTGATAAATATACATATCGCACTTTTAGAATTATAGTGACCTAATCAAAAAAGTAATCATTTTGAGTTTTTTGTCAGAAATTGACCTAAAACGACGCGACGACTACACAGCAGGGTAGGCAGAGAGAACTTAGAATTAAGACACTTGGTTCCGACCTTTGGAGGCGGAAAGTGGGAAACAAGGTTAATTTCTGACAAAAACTTAGTCATGCTTTTTTTGATTAGGTCTCACTATAATTCTAAAGGTGCGATATATAACTATAATAAATATACTCGCTTAACACTTAAGATCCAAGTAAAATTTTGTAAAATAATGTAAAGTTAAAAATAACATTTTCTTATTATAGGTATTAACTGTATGTAAACAATATACCGCTTTTGATGCCGAAGATTGGTATCTATTATAGTATATTAGAATGTACTGTGAAGTTTACTCATTAATTCTATCGGACCTGACGGATATGACATATATTCAACCTTTAAATTTGTAAAAAATTAAAACCAGGACGATTTTGATTTTCTCGTTAAAGAAATTAATGAATATTTTGTATCAAAACATAATACAACAATGGCGAGGTTCCGGTTTTTTACATATGGTCTAGAACCGGGCGAAACTATTGGTGCATACGCAACTGCCTTGCGTCTGTTGAATCACCACTGTGAAATTGAGCATTAAGGAGGATGGTTTAATACGAGATCGTATCGTTAGTGTTATTCCCATAATAACAATTCGTGACAGATTACTAAGGACAGAGGAATTGACCTTAGAAAAAACTATAAAAAATTGTCAGGCTAACGAAATATCAATTGCAGAGAATAAACAAATATCTATTTGTAACACGTAACGCGTCGCACGTAATACAGTATGGATAAACACCGTGATATAAAAAACGCCTAACTGTAAATAAATCAGCCTTGGTTGTGAGCTTGTTGTTTTACTGCACCATTAATATGATGTAATATAGCCTATAGCATTCTTTTATAAATGAACTTCCAATATAATCATATTTTTTTAAATAAAAAAAATATTTCCTGAGAGAAGCATATTAACCAAACGAACTCATCAACATCATAGTATAAGTATAGATTATAAACATAAATAATCATAAAATTTGAACCTACAACTAGTGCCTTACCTTAACTAATAGTTCAGCAAATTCCATTTCTGATTCCAAAAAGACTCGTTCCAATGTAAAACTCATCATATACCTTAATGACGATGGGTCTTGAAAATGTCTAAAATAAAAAAAATATAAATAAAGTCCCTTCTACTATATTATACCACTACTAATTGACTACATGACATGTTATGGAGTTTTATAAATGTGAAAATTTGTGAAGATTAATATCTGTTCTATTTTCACGCAAACCACTAAACTTGTTTAGATGAAGCTTTACTGAAGTAGTTTATGTATAATGACATGAATTTTATTCGTTACGGTTGAGGGTTCGATTCCTTCTTGACGGAATGAATTATACATGGTTCGATTCCCACCAGGGGGAAATAATATATAATATTTTAATTTACTCTAACATTAAATTGCCTCTGCCTGACCTGCAATGGGGGATAAAACATGAACCTTATAGGAAAACAAAAAAAAACTTACTTTTTTTCCGTAAAATTATGATAACTCTTAGTTCCCTTATACATAGCTAATACTTCATTCACTTTAGTAGTTTTTTCCGCTGTCAGCCTATAATTTTTTCTTTGTTCCACGCTTATACTGGGTTCGAATATGTAAGTGGGTAAAGTATAACTGTATGTTCGTGCATTGCATTTAGACTTTGAATTAAACTTATTTGTTGCTCTTTTAATACCAAAAACTTTGATACATTCTGGTAATTTATTGTTTATTTCTTCAATATTCACTTCCAGAGCTGAAATATATGTTAAAAAAGTTATCATAAAGAGTTTTTTGTACCATTGAGTGGTTGTACTAAACCAAATAATAAGTAAGTTTCAGGAATAGTTTTGTTTAAGAAATTTTTTTTATAGCTTGGGAAAACATAGGAACTTAATGTTAAGACACTCTGTTCCCATTAAGACACATCTATTCTTCATTTTCACCGAATTCTGAAGTCAATGCGTGTTGAATTGCGGAACTCAACGCCGCGCTTTGCCTTGTTCAAGAAGATGAATATATATATATATATATATATATATATATATATATATATATATATATATATATATATATATATATACACACATATATATAATATCAACGTCTGTACGTGTAAAATATAAGAGAAAATCTAAAAATACATTATTGGTGGCATTCATTAATGCAGCCAACCACAGTACAACCCAAAACGATTATTTTTAATTTTTTGTCTGTTTATCGGTTTATCTGTTTTTCCTTACGTTTGTTCACACTAACCACAGAAACGGCTTAACCAATTCAAATGCAGTTTTTTTAGTTAGTTATTTTAATCGGTTGATATATAAAAAAGTTGTCAAAAAAATTGCGTGCTACTGTAATGCTACAAAACAAGTGTTTCATTGAATGAGCACTTTCAATGTATGGATATTGTCTTTAAAATTACAATATTGTTATCGTAAAGGTAATTCAGATACGAAAATAAATATTTGAGTAATACTAGGGGACGAAGTCACAAGTAGGTTAAAGCCTCAAGTGAGGAATTGGACCCACAACTTGTCGCGTCTATAGTGGTACGCTTGTGCCCCTGCACCACAACTGACCTCTAAATAAATTTAGTTATATTTTCATTGTTTTTACAGAGGAGCATTCAAATATTAACAAACTCTAATGGGTAGGATATTACTTTGGACAGGAGCAGAAGGGGGAAAAGAACTTTCAATTCATCCACCCTTTACATTTATGTGTTACCGGGAAGGATTGGTACTATATATTGTACAACATTTTGCTCTTATTCAAAAAAATTATAATATGACATATAAGAACAATATGATTATTTGAATGTAATGTAAGATCTTGGACAGTATCTAAGTGCAGGTTCATGTTATATTATTAGAACAAAAACGATGTATATTTTTTTAAAATATGCAAGTGCAATGGTACTAGACAATAACTTAAAGGAAAGAATCGGGGCGTTCATGGTGCAGGGGTCTCACGTGAGACTTGTAAGCGCGACGTTTATAGGTTCAATTCCAACACGCAATGCCTCAAGAATATAGAGGAAAGTGAGGAACAAATTAAAATTAGCTTCACACTGTATCCCGCACACAGCAGGGTAGGCAGTGGGAACCTAGTGTTAAGACCACTCCGTTTCCCACGAATTTTGGAGACATTGCGTGTTGAGTGGCAGAACTCAACGCCGCGAAGTGAGGTGAGGAGTGTCTTAATCCTTTAATACAAACTGGATAAACACGAGTCGGGCTCGCCCACAAATTTCATAATTCTAGGTTAACTGGAAGTACCCTATTCATTTTGATTACCTTTATAGTGTCAATAAACGCGTTTTTTGGTATTAAGGCTATTATTTTTAGGATTTTACCACAAATGTATTGTTTTCAGATTTTTTCCTAGTACTACCGGTTGTCTCTAGCCGCTAAATTTCATAGTTCTAGGCTAGCCGGAAATTCTCACTGCCCTATGAATTTTGATTCAGGAAATCATGGGGCCGCAGATATGTGGACTTAATTTCAACTAGATATCTCCAAGCGTTCCTGAGATAAAGGATCTTATCAGACAGACAGACAGACGGACAACAAAGGGATGATCTTATAAGGGTTGCTAATAAGGAAAGAATATTTTCTTGCCCCGAAAAGACAATATACAATGTCATTCAATTTCACAGCTCTACATTAAAAAAATCAGATTCGGGCAAATGGCAGAGAGTGAATACTTTTGGCACTACATTCTCTGTGTCCAGTCTACTGAAAAAAATCCCAGTTAAATTAAATACTAACGTAGTTTAAGTGAGACGACCTGTCTTGCTGCGGATACACCCTTATCAGTTCGAGAGCTCCTTTGAAACTGTGCATTTTGTTGGTTATGAAAGTCATCTTCTGTTATATATTTAGCTTCGTATAGAGCTTTTAGGAGATCCTCTTCTATAGTTCTTACTCCAGGATTTCTGGAAAATTATTAAAGACTATTCATTATTTAAACTTAGTTTTGATTTGTTTTTAGCTCATGCCGCATCATGAATTAAAACGGAATATATATATATATATATATATATATATATATATATATATATATATATATATAATGCAGCTAAGGCTCCGTAACCCTGTTACCGGCAGCAATACGCCTTTTCACATCCATCTAGTATCTTTCATCTCTAGTGAACATACTTCCCATATATACCACTTCATCTACTTGTTCTAAATATTTATAAATAGTGTCAAATAGAGAAATGTTTTAATAGAACAAATTATATTTCCTTCAGGGACACAAAAATAATATACATTTACCTTTATAGATTTACCTATATAAAGGACAGTTGGCTATATTGTACTGGTTGTTAAATCGTACCACCCGCTTATTTCTCACTAGATGTATGTTTTTTTTATTCTGGCAACACCAAAACAAAACAAAACCATAGCTGGCAACCCAATCCATTTGTTTATCGTGTTAGATTATTTATAGTCCGTACATAATGTAAGAGTGTGTGTACCTACTCAATTACTTACTAGTATTTTTTTTATTTTATATTCTTTATGGCGGATGAGTGGAAAGAAAATGAAAAGAAAGTATTATAATTGCAAACAAGAAGATTTAAAGAGCACTTTAACAGCTTTAAAGAATAACGTTTTGGGCTTAAATGAGTGCTCAAGAGTACGGGGGGGTACCAAAAGCTACCTTGAAAAAACATCAAGCGAAACAAAGCCATGAGATAAATAAAGAAGACCTACCGTCTTTTCGGAGAGTGAAGAAAATGAGTTAGTCCAACATATTCTGTATATGGAGAAATATGTGTTCGGTTTGACACGATCTGATATTAGACGTCTAACATATCAGGTAGCCGAAATAATAACATCCAACATAACTTCAATAACACAAAATAAATTCAGAGACGCCATTTCAGAACCTTGATTACGACAGCCAGATGCAACTTCTATCAAGAGAATAAATGGGTTTAACAAGGAGAATGTTATGAACTTTTACAACGTACTCGAAAAGATTGTAAATGACACAAACATAACCGCCAACGATGTGTTTAATGTAAATGAAACCGGATTCTCTACGGTTCAAAAAAGAACACAGAAAGTGATCGGACAGAGAGGTAAAAACAAATAGGATCCGTTGCTGGCGATGAACGTGCCGTTAATACACCAGCTGTTTGCGCAGCTAGTGCATCTAAGCAGTTCATTCCACCCATGATAATTTTCAAGAAATATTTTCAATAGAATGTTTGATGAAAAAATTGTTTTAAAGATAAAATAAAGAGACTTAATAGTATTACTCTTACCACTGATATCTAGACTGATTCTATGCAAACTAGAAGTTTTGTAGGTATTACTATTCATTTTTATGAAGACGCAATGGTATATGCTACATTGGGAGTATATGAAATTACGTATTCGCATACCGCTGAATACATCGCAAATATGCTGTCACTAACTTGCGAAGAATGGCTAATAGATACAAGTAAAGTATTGGCAGTTGAGACTGACGGTGGAGCAAATGTAGTGAAAGCTATTGATATTGAATTTGGCAAAAAAGTCCATGTAGTTTGTTTCGCCCACTTACTCAACTTAGTGGCACAAGTCTATTAAAAAGACTAACGGGTTACACAATAAACTAGACTGCATCTATTAAAAAAAATAGTGGTTTAAGCAATGTATTGCGGCAAGCGATGAGCTCCGGAGATAATCCGACCTGAAACTGATACAAAACGTCGCTACCCGATGGAATTTGACTTTTTACATAAAAAAAATAAATCAGCTTCACGCTGTATCCCGCATTCAGCAGGGTAGGCAGAGGGAACCTAGTGTTAAGACAATCTATTTCCCACTTTCTGCTGGATTCTGGAGGTATTGCGTGTTGAGTGGCAGAACTCAACTCAACCAGCTTTTACATGGTTGAAAGATTTTTGTAAATTGACATACCAGTGCTCCTCCAATGGTAAACGCTAAACAAATAGGAAAATTGACTTAGAAGTCGCAACTCAAGAATCATGCGGAGAAAGCTTTGTTACCAGCAGCAAAGTTATTCCTTTAACGCGAATGTTAAATGTGAAAATCAATAGCTAGCACCCAAACCATGTAATTGGTGAAAAAAACAGAATATATTATTAGAAATAAAGAAACGTTTACTGCCATCAGAACACGTGAATATTCTTGCGATTTCTACTTTGCTAGATACAAGGTTTCTTTCAAAAATATACATTTTCAGGATCCTATAGCATGTTCAAAAGCAATTCGAAATGTCAAGGAGTTGCTTACCACTGCAGAACTACAGGTGCCTCAGGAGGAAAAGAGTTGTCGTGATATTGAATATCAGAGTGATCGGACAGAAGAATTTAGTTTATGGAGCGATTACTATACTTACTATTACTATACTACTACTATATTATGGAGCGATTACTATACTTACTATTACTATTACTATACTAGTCCAAGAAAAAAATTGCATAGCTTCGCAAACCGAGTTGAGGTTGAACAGTTGAGGTCTATTTTATGATAGGTATATTATTGAAGACTTTGTCTCGCCCCTGAAGAATAGGTACGATCTTTGATGGACGCTATTGCATCCCCCGATTAACATAAGTTTTTATAGTCTTTTCACCTATACTACCCTCTTTTAAACGAATAAATACATTAATGTGTATTTTACGTCGTAAATTTCAAGATTTAACAACCTTTGTTTTGTTTTGTTTTTTCTTGTTTTAATTAAAAACATCTTATGATATTATAACTGTTTTATTTATTGATAACTATGAATGAAGGCTAGTCCTAGCGCAGGGGTACAAAATGCGCCGCACAATCGACTGGTAGTGGATTCGATCCCCACTCGAGGAAATTAAATATTTATTTTAATATTTAGCTGAAGCGGAATGGATACAGCGTGAAGCTGTGGAGAAAAGAAAAGAAAAAAATAAAACATCGATGTTAGCTAACATCGATGTCAACATCGATGTTTTTCTAACACCGGGCATCCCTAGATAAAAGTTAAGTGGTACAATATAGTCAACTCTCATATGTATATATGTAAAAAAAATCTTATTACAGATTATATAATAATGTAATTTATTTTGACACTATAACACTACAAAAACATGTTACAGGTAAAAAACACAAAAGGAAAAACATCCAATTTGGCAGTTTTTCGAAAAATCCACTTGCACTTTGTAATAAAACATACTCATTAGGAAGTCATGAACCCAAGAAACAAACATTGCATGGAGTCAAGCAACATTTATTAGTCTCATGATTTGCAATATAGGCGCAGGTGTAAAAACGTCAAAATGTAAACTTGTACAATAGCCTTATGATCATGAAATTACTAAGAGGATAGACAAAACAATAATGGTTTTGATCATTGTGGACATGCTGCCTTATTCTTTGTTAGACGAGTAAGCGTTTCGACGACTTAATTTTACTGATCCTCATGCAATTCGCGAGTATCACCTGAAATCCGATATATTTCAGAACAACACTGATGCCGCAAACTTACGAGAAACTGAAATTTAAAGTAAAAGATAAAATGGATGAACTGAAAAATGCGAGTGGGTAAGTGCTACCACCGATATTTGGACTAACGACTGCAAAACATATTCACTTCAAAGTTGTATTGGGTGCATGCGTGCTGGAAAAGTCTTACCAGAATTTACTGGTTCGTTCACTACCTCTGTAAATTTTTGCTATTATGACGATAGTGAACGAATGGCGTGTAAACGGCAAAATTTTTCTTGTTTTGAGTGTCGTTTTGTTGTGTTGCACATACCCTGCAGTTAGTGATAAAGCAAGCACTATTTTCAAAACAAGAAAGTAAAGATTTAATTAAGAAATGTAGAAATATTGTTGGGCATTTCCAACATGGTATAATTGCAACAAGAAAATTGGGTAAATGTTAAAAAACATTCGCACTTTCTCAACATGCTCTAGTACAGAATTTTGATGTGAGATGGAATAGCACTTACTTAATGTTGGAAAAGCTTTTAGAGCAAAAGAATGCAATCTATTTATAAAGTGTAGAGAATGGTAAGTTTGATATTATTGTCACGAATGGGACATTATAAAGAATATTAAAATGGTTTTCAAATTCTTTTATGAAGCCACACTCGAGTTATCTTTTGATACTGCATGTATTTCAATTTTTGCACCATAGTTATTTATTAAATAACTAGCGACCCGCTCGCGGCTTCGCCCGCTTAAACCACAAAAATATTTAATTAACACACTGAACTATGTTCGTGTTTTGATATACCTATAATGTATGTTTGCAACGCAATGAAGATTTTTAATGAGAAATTTATTAAAAATTTAGGTCGCATTTTCATACCTCCCATGAGAATCTTCAATTGAATTTTTGAAATAAAAACACAACTTATCGATACTTACAATAAAATCCTAACTCATCGGTGTCTGTACATGGAAGATATTACAATT
>DWMY01003056.1:0-10776 GCA_018249775.1 Heliconius hecalesia formosus
TTTCAAAAGTTCTAATAATTGCTTTGAAAATTTACGATTTGTTACAAACGAAATAGTTTACGAGTACAGTTTTATGATTATTGTTATAAGTAAGCGTACATTTATCATTTTCTAATAATGTAAGTAAGTTAAATTTATATTTCCATTTCCACGCTCTGGTGTCGAGGCAAAGCGCGGCGTTGAGTTCCGCCACTCAACAAACAACCTTCAGAATTTGGCGGGAAGTGGGGAATGGAGTGTCTTTACACTGGGTTCCCTCTGCCTACCCTGCTGTAAGCGGGGTACAGCGTGAAGCTGATTTATTTTTATTTTTTTAATAATATAAGTAAGTTAATTGAATCGTCGTGGCGCAGCGACCCAGTGTCATTGTGAATGTGATGGATGTGGATTTGATTTCTAAACTGAGGAATGAATTAATGTCATTTTCTCGCACCGAAAACAAGATGCGGTGTTCGAATTCCGCCATTTCGCCACAATGTGCGGGATACAGCGAACTTTTAGGGTAAGTCGGGGGAACCTGGGAACTTCATGTTAAAACACTCCGTTCTCCATTAAGACACTTTCATTTCCCACTTTTTGCTGAATTGATTATGAGGCCGTAAAGAAAGTAACTAGATCATATTTTTAATTTGGAATCAATTTAGAGATTTTTAGCTAAGTTTGCTATTCTAAAGTTTTTTTTCAGCCTTACATAGTGGGACAATGTGTGAAGCTGAAAAAAATAAGACAAAGAAGAAAACCATAGATGCAAAGGGAACCTAGTGTTAACACGGTGTTCCCCGCGCACCGTCCGAATTCAGTGCAATGTTGAGTTGCGAAACTAAACGCCACAAATCTAAAATATTCTATCACTATGTTTTGCATTTTGCGGATTATTAAATGAGAATCTAGCAATAAACCACATATCGTCCCACTTTTTGATAACTTTAAAAACAATATATGGTGAAATTCTCTTACAGTCGTTTCAATTACGCCTAAATGAAATCAATAAAGTTTTATTAGGTACAATAAGAAATCATCTGTAGTTCATTCTTTATAAGAACTCAAGCTTAATAAATTTACAATATAAAATAAACTACATTATTAATCTTATTAGAACTATCGACACTTGGGATAACACTTCCTGCGTGTGTCATACAATATGATCGATAGTAAACGATGTCCTCGTGATATAGGAACGCTCAATCAATTTTTAAATTTAATTTATATGTTATTGTATTTGCGATGATAGGGAATTATTTCATCAAAATCTATGCTACATGGCCATCTGGCATTTTATTAAGATCAGAAGTTACCAGTTCATTTCTAATTTATAATCGGGTTTTTTTTATTTAGTGGGAAACGCAGTGTCTTAACACTAGGCTCTCCGTCATCTGCCTACTTTGACAGCGGGAAGCTAAGAAAATTATATTTTATTTACGGATTTTAAGTATAAAGTTGACTTTATTAAAGCGTGTGGACAGTATTTGATAGTATACGCGACGATCGCGGGTTCAATCCACATTCGGGGCAATTAATTGATTAATATTGTGCTTCCCGCTCTGGAGCTTTTAATATATCCTTCCTATAAATAGTGATAAAGCAAGAGTACGTAGAATATAACACTATGCTCTTCAGATTTTCTATTTATTGTTCAAATATATTACGTTGTCTAAGCATTATAGTCATAGATCACGTTTGGTCTATTTAATTGGCGAGGTTTCAATATAAATTATTAAATGTCCTTTATAAATTATTAACTTGTTATTATTAAAATAAATGGTTTTAAAATTAGATGCAACTAAAATCATTTTATTATTATTATATTAAAATAATTTCTATGTATTTTTATAGATCTATACTAAAATGATAAAGCTGGAGTGTTTTTTCGTTGAACATGCTACTCTCAGTAACTACTTGTTCAAACTACTGAAAATTCTTTTAATTTATCGCAGAAGACTATAACATTTTATCGTTTCCATTTATCCCGTTGTGCGATGTGTTTCATATACAACTCTTAGTTATTTCAGTTTGACCACGCGGCCGAAGTAGTAGGTAAAAGCAAAGAAGTTTATAAAAACAGGATAAAAAGCTAGTTAGTAGTATATTAAAAGACGGAGTTGAAAGTAAATTTAGTATGTAATATCGTAGGCCCCATGGTGTAATGGTCAGCACTCTGGACTCTGAATCCAGCGATCCGAGTTCAAATCTCGGTGGGACCTTATAGTTATTATAAGCGCCTCGAATTTTGTTTCTTAATATAACTTTTAATGAATTTTGTTAAATTATTTAAATTTATCTTTAATTAAATTGTTACAATTACAATTTTTAGTTGTTAATGCTTATTAAAAGAATGTCATAGTTCATCTTAAGCTGTTGTGGTGCAACAGCACATCGTTTTATTATAAACGCGACGGTTGTGGATTCGATTCCCACTCAAGGAACATTTATAATATTAGTGGTATAGTAGGATTATGCTTTTCCGTAATATAAGGCTAAATCGACTCAAAATTAAGATTATATGGTACTATGTGAGTGTCTTCCTGCACACGATGGTGGTTCAATTCCCAATTATGGAAATGATTATTACATTTTTCTTTATTTTTTTCTTTTGGTAAGATAAATATTGCCACGGTTTGTTTACTTGAGTAGGAAAACTAGTGTTAGCCATTCCCTACGTACCGCCTAATTTTAGAGGCATTGCGTGTAGAGTGGTCGAGTTCAACGCCGCCCATTGTCTACTAGCTTCACGATGGTTTCAATTTTTATTATACTATTCTTGGATGATTACGCTTCATATTGCATCGCATATTAGCACAATAGAAGGATACTGCCGTCTCTTATGCGGAGAAGTGAGAATGAAAGTTACCTCCTCCGAGTATGAATCGAACTCACAGCCATCGCGCTTACAGTCAGACGTTGTCCTCACTGCGCTGCGATGCTACTTCATTATAAATATACATATTTAGAGCAGATAAAACGAACATAATAAATGTACTTATTGAGAGCGGAGCTTAAATTGCATATATGAGAGTTTTCAAAGCAACGCGACGAGCTTGAAGCTTCGGGAAACAATAAATAAAAATTTAATACACGGACGTCGTCAGCACGTGCCGTCCACGCGTCTCTCCCTATGATGTATTATAATATACATATAAATGTATGTATGTATGTTATATAATAACTAGTCAAATAATTGCACTTTCTAAATTAATCTTCTGTAGTGATTGTTACTCATATTGTAAATAAAATGGACGGTTTTTGTTAATGATCTAACTAAAACTAACTAAATCAGGGAAACGAAAGTATTTACGAGTAGAAATATAATCATTCCTTCCAGCAGGTATCGAACTCATTACTATCATAAAAAATCAACGTCTAGTAAGTATCACCCTAGTGGTCAATCGGCAATCACAAAAAGTGTTTGACACGTGATATATGTATAAATAAATAAATAAATAAATTAGCCAGCAAAATTTTTAAACAAGTATGCGAGAGCGTTGTAAGTTATTCAAGTCATCTACTTTACTGATCTTCATGATAAGCGGTTTCCCTTTCATAATTATGTGAGATAATAAGTTTCTTCATCTCCTTCGTCATAAGATATCAAATGGAAGTTGGTTATTATACAGCGGCTCTGTGTCTGGTTGTTGGGGGAATGAATTTCCATTTCCTCGCTCTAGTAACGAGACTGTTTTGTTTTAGTATTTATATCTTTTTTTTAGTTTTACGCGGTATTCCGCATATAGGTTATTCAGCGGGAACCTAGTGTTAAGACACTTCGTTCCCCACTTTTATATACATTAATTAAACACCGCAATTTGTCTTGTTACAAAAGCGAGAAAATAAAAATAACTTTTCTCCCCCTGTAAAACATAAGATGCGCCTCTCTGTTCTCTATTTGACAACTGTTTTTTCGTTACTTGTATTAATATAATTATTAAATATTTGCTAAACACTTATAATATTTACACTTTTAAGCCTTTAACCACTTTGTTATCAATAGAAAAAAAAATATCAATACAAACACTTCAACATAAAAAAAACCGCAAACATAATATCCAACATAAATGCAATCACATAAGCAAAATCCATTTGAAATATTTGAAAAGCTAAGTTTTGCGTGGGAAAGCGTGCGCTAGCCAGTCGCACGACTGGCACGTGGCCGCCCCCTACCACCCCTCACTCGCATTGGGAAATAAAACTACCCCATTATGCACAGTAGTGTAGAACAAACGTGAGCTTAGTGATATCGGATGTTGGAAATTATATTGACGGGGTGGTTTTTTTAATCTTTTAAATTACAGTTTTTTCGTAATTAAGATTCATAATGAATCTTTATGTATTAAGGATAATCATGAGTGATTCAATTCTCCCTTTTCTCTTTTATGACTAAGACTAAGTATTTATATTTAGCGATTAGATCGATAATATTGTGCAATAACTAATTAGAACAATGACAACGTGGTGCAACAGCACGGCGTCTGACTGTAAACGATACGGTTGTGGATATAATTATTTCCTCGCTCTGCTAATAAGATAAAACGTGGCGTTGAGTTCCGCTACTCAAAACGCAATATCTCAAAAATTGGATAAGAAATGTACCCTACCTAGAGTGAATTTAGAAAATAAATAAATCAATAAACATAAAGTTTTTGAAGCCGTCATGGCACAGGGGCACAATGGTGTGACTGTAAACGCGACACGATACGACGTTGTGAGTTCCATTTCCATTCGAGGAAAATGATATGCTAAATATTTTCATTTCTTCGCTCTAGTAAAGGGGCAAGTCGAAGCGTTAAGTTCCGCCATTAAACACTTAATGCTCCTAGAATTCGGCGGACAAACACAAAAAGTGGAAAGCAACACTACTTAATACTAGACTTCCTCTGCCTACTCTGCTACGTGTGGGATAACTTATATAAATAAATGCGGGGAAGCCGATAAAATAATAAAATAAAAATAAAATCAAATTGTTGAGTTTCAGCCGATTCGGGGCGGTGGTAGTTTTACGTATAATCGATTTAAAAGTGGTTGCAAAACTATTTAAATAAAGAAATTTGTTACTTTGAGGCTGTTGTGGTGAAGTAGTACCGCGTCTAACTGTAAACACAATGTTTTGGCTTCAAATATCATTTGGGGGAATACTTATCAATGGTAGATTAAGTTAAGTTCCTCCTCTCTACTTACTCTGTCATACCTTACTTTTGCGGGATGCATCGTGAAGCTGGAAAGTAATTAAAGAATGGAGTGGACTAGTTTCGGTGTTAATGTCTATCTTCACACAGCACCGTTGTGTTCATTGTATTGACATTATATTATTAGTTACTTATATCCCCGACCGCTCCCCGCCGCTGCAAGTCAACACGGGCGCGGGCTGTTTGCTGCAATATCGATGTTTATTTACGAAACTGCTACACTGATTGATCAGTGGGGTGAAAGATTGCGTTAGGTTACTATATTATAGGTTTAGCTTTGATTATTATTTAGGAAATGCTTATATTAGTCATTGGAATCTAAAAGAACAAAAAAGGAAATTAAAGATAGATTTCTTGTTACTTAAAAAGGCGTCATTTTTTTTTTCAAAATTAGCCTAACCAAATAGATAAATAACAAATATGAAAATTCAATTTTCGTATAGATCGTAATTTTCTCATAGCTCATAGCAGGATAGGCCGAAATTACGTAGAGTTAAGACAATTTATTCTTCACTTTCCGCACACACTTTAGTACAGAAGGAATTTTATATAACATTTAAATACTATAATTACTCTCCCCAAGATAAGACGGAACCCACACCCGTTGTGTTCACAGACAGCATTTCACTGGGTCATGATGGTCTTTGACTGAATAATGAATGAATTGAATTAATAATGAATACATTTTGTTATACCTCGTTAAAATAAGTAATATTAAGACGTGGAGTAGGCGGCACGTGGCTTTCTACGTGATATTATACGTCTTCAGTACATTTTTACGAAATGTGAATTTGTTAGGAGTTAAGTAAGAGTTTTTGAAATAGTCAAGAAAAACAAGGTATCGTAACAGTTATTTCTCTTTTCCTACTGATACTTGCGGGAGGTTTGTAAAAATTCTAACATATAAAAATTTTACCTCAGTGTTAAGACACTCCTTTCTCCTCTTGGCCAACTATATACGTACATACATGATATATTCACTTTTCACTGACCATGATAAATGTTAAGTGGTTTTTATCTACAATTTTTATTTTTATCAAGTATGTAGTAATATTTTTTATTAAAATCATAATATCTTGGTCTGTCTGAAACAGACAAATCACTCAGAGATAATGCTTGAGAGTAAACGTGATGAGTGCGGGTTTGATTAACATTCACGGATTTTTATTTCCTACTCTGGCAAGGTAAAGCGCGGCATTCTATTTAGCTACTCAACAGGTTTCTCAACAAATTTCTGCTACCATCTTATACTAATAATGGGAAAAAAATAAAATTAATGTCACCATACGAATCAAACCTGCCTTCTAATAAGCAAAGTAAACATCAATGAACATATCAAAAGAGCGATCGATTAAATATTAATACACTGTAATAACTTAACTTAACTTAACTTTAGATGTATATTCGTATAAGGGTTGAACGATATATTAAATGTAAAATACGATCCCTTTTAGTATTCATAAGATTGACCTAGTTAGGTTGTTTTAGGTACATAACATGTATGGATCATCAAAACTTTTCATTTTCCATATAATCTTGCTAAATTAATTTGATATATTAGGTACTTTGGCAATACTTGAGGTAAAATGGTGATTTTTATACCATAGTATTATCGTATAAAAAATCACAATTTTTTTTATAAAACTATACAAAAAAAATACTTATTATTTAAATTAATAAAGATAGTTCTCTTTCTTACTAAAACTTATTACGGTTCGTTGTCAAACAATATACGCATACAAAATGTACAAATGCATAAACATGCCAAATTTTCGTATGTTTATAAAATTAGGTGAGCAAAAAAGCATTTTTTAAAGGAAATTAAGGCTTAGTAAATATAAGCACGTTGTATTCCGCATATAGATATAGCAGGATAGATAGACAGAAGGAACCTAGTAAATTATAAAATGAAATTGGTTTCTTGTCTATTAAGACATTCTCTGAAGTGCTCTGAATGGAGATTAAACCCACTCGCTGTTCCACTGCGCCACAACAACCTCAAGTAAATTACTTCCAATATTATATCTATCAATATATCAAGAAACTTTTCCTTTACCTATATTAAGATAGATGAAGCTACGCGAAGGAAAGTTTTAAGATTTATAAAAAGCAATTTCTTATCCTGAATGTAAGAAGATTACGTAATATATGCATTTCACGTTTATTTGTCGTAAATTTGAACTTGTAAACTTGTTTTCTCATAGGTTGTCTATATATTATGTAAGCAAAGCTCTTTCACGATTCTTCCCGCATAGCGGAGTAGACAGAGGAAACCTAGTGTTAAAGCACTCCGTTTTCTTCTCAGCACAATTCTCGAGACATTGCGTGTTGAATGACGGTAATCAACGTTGCGCTTTGTCTACCAGAGCGGGGAAATTAAAATGATTTTAAATATAACCATTCCCTCGAGTGGGCATCGAAGTCATAGCCATTGTGTTTCGAGTCACTCGCTGACACGACGGCCTCGATCTATATTATGCTTTTATGGAGAATCGCTTGTTTCACAGTCAGTTTAGACAGTTTGACATTGATTCTTACTTTATCATTTATGCAAACATAAGAAAAACCCTTGTTTTTCTGTTTGTAAAAAGCTATAATAGCATTTTAGGTGAGTGTAGTCGTACTATTCTCTTCATGCTAAGTTGTTGCTAGGGCAATAAGCACTTATTGACAACCTAGTGTTAAGACACTACGTTCCCATTAAGACACTTCCATTCCCCATTTCTTGTCGAATGTTGGACGCATTGCATGTTAAGTGGCGGAACTGAACGCTGCGCTTTCGCACGGTACCAGAGCGAGGAAATGAAAATTAAATATTTAATTTCCTTGAGAGGCTATTGTATCCATAATCTGTCGCATATACAGTTGCACGCTCGTGCCCCTATGCCACGACTGGCCTTTTGTGCCTGTAATTTAAAGTTAATAGGTATTACAGGTTATAGGAAAGAGCCGAATGACGAGCTCAGTGGCATGTCATTCAACAGTGGACGATGACACTGACGAAGAACTGACGATGATAATGATTAGCGGCACCTAACCCAATCATCATCATCATCAGTTCTTACATAATTATTATTTATACATAATTTGATTAATGCTTACAGATAATGCCGTAAGCAGTGGGTACCACATACTGCTTACGGCATGCTACGGCTGTTGGTAAAGAAGCACCAATATTTATTTTTTCAAGTTCCCGCTCTATCACGTATATTAGACTCGGCAGAGATAAAATAGTGTTAAGACACCCTCCAGCCTAATTCAAAACTCAATACTACGTTTTACTTTTACCAAAGGGAAAAAAGAAAATAACCCATCCCCCTCAATGTGAATCGAACCGAACACCATCGCATTTACTATATTTTTCCTTAACCGTTTGTACAAACGTGTTTTGATCGTGTACATAAAGAAATTAATCATGTCTTGAGATTTTCTAATTATATTTGCAGGTATGTGTAAGGTTTAAAAGATTTGCCTTAACCAGTTACAATATACTTAGATAAGAAAAGAGGACATTAGTGTTTGTTTAGTATTAAACATTTTTCATGCTCACTGTGTTTTTTATAACTTTCACGTAACTGTTTGAAAAGATTGAATTGCTTTACGCTATATTCCGCATTTTGCTGGAAAGGCAGTGTTAAAACACTACGTGCTGAAATTCCTAGACATTCCGTAGAATTCAACTACCAATAAATACCATAGAATTCAACTATCCTCACTAAATAATTCATTACCCCGAATTCGAATTGAACCCACGATCGTCGCGTTTACAGTCAGACGCTGACAACGGAGTGTAAGAACATATTTCATTGTATATTCACGCATCTCCACTATGAAGGAGTTGGGGGAGGGAACCAAATGATCATTCTAAACTTTTTGTTATCGTCTTACTTTTGATGACTAGCGTATATCATACTTTATGCTTGTCGCCATTTGTTTCTGGCAAAATGTGTTCAAATTTAAACTATAAGCATCGTCATAACTCGTTCTTCACATAAAGTAGTAATTTGTTTATTATATATTTATTTCTATACTCCACTCGAGAGCGGGCAAATGAAAATATTAAATATTTCGTTCCTTCGAGTAGGAATCGAACCTGTCACCTTTACAGTACAAGCTTGCGCCCCTGCGCCGCGACTAGCCTAGTAAAGTTAACAAGATATCACTTTATAGTAAGTATTATAATAAGATTACTGATGTGCAGTTCATCCGAAAGTAACGGGAGTAAGATTATTCTTACAAAACTTATATATCGTAGTTTTAAAAGAAAAAAAATATTTTTTTTATGGAAAAGACAAGGCAAACGAGCGTTCGGGTCGCCTGATGGTAAGTAATTACCGCCGCCCACGACCCCGTGCAACACCAGAGGAGCTACAGGTGCGTTGCCGGCCGCCAAGGTAGAGATAGACGCGCTTTTTGAAGGTACCCATGTCATATCGACACTGCCGTGTGTAGGCCATTCCACAGTTCCGTGGCGCGTGGAAGGAAGTTCCTACGAAACCGCACAGTAGTGGATTGCTACGTATCCATGTGGTGTGGATGATATTTTAGCTTGTACTGTGCGGTTAGAAAATTCGGCGGCAGGTAACAGGTCAATAGAAGTGATAACATTTTATTTTGGGTAATGTTTATGTTTAAAATATACATCTTTGGAGCTTAGAAACGGGCAGGAAGAACGGTATCCTTTATAAACTACTTTATAAAATTGATTAAAAATTATATATTTATTTCATATAGTAAAGGAGGTAGGTACAGGCAGAGAGAGCAGATTTTTAAGGCGCGGTATTCAAGAGGCCCACAATCGTAACGTGTGCAGTTGTGATCTTTCTTGAGAATATAAACTAAATCTCTACAATACAGCTGACAAGTTTGTTTGGTTGAACGCAATAATCTAAAAAAAAAGCCTTAAGCTAGATTACATCATGTTAATTATTTTAATGTAACTGACTGTACCTGCGGTCAGAATTACTCTAGCAGCACTTAGATATCATGTGTATATATGTTAGAGGCAATAAATTCCGTATTTTATACAATACCTCGGTAATGTGTAAAATGCCTGGGGCGTCCAGGCAATGTATGAATGAATAAAATTCTTAGAGATTGTAGAAAGTACCTGCTGTTTCATCGGTAAAGATTGAAATAAATAGATCTTCCTTTATTCGAGCTACAGATTTAGCGGGTTTGAAATGTAAATTAGGTTACGTGAGGTTACAGACATTTACAGTACTGAAGTATAAAATAAAACTTCTGATGTGAAAAAATGTTTTTGAAATTGAATGGAAAAATTTTTTTTTTTTAAAATGTATACATATTTTCCAACTCAGACATGTTTCTACTGCTGTGAAGAACCTCGATTGTCGGAATGAGTTTCATACGTTATCTATATAAATCAGATCAAGGTTCAAACATAATTTGCGATCTCAACACGATTTTTATTACAATCTTGTGTAAATATTTTCTATATTGTAATTATGATACGCCGTGTGATCCCGGCCTAGAATAGGATCATCCTGGTACTGGTGGTGTCGTAAGAGGCGACTAAAGTACGTGTGGTAGAGTCACGTCGCCAGCAATGGCAACACGCATGGGCAGACTCGACCGG
>DWMY01003057.1:0-10775 GCA_018249775.1 Heliconius hecalesia formosus
ACAAAGGCCCTCGCTCGTGGGTTTTCACAGACTTATACAGAGAGAATTCTTTCTTTAATTAAAGCATAGAAATTGTGCCTCTCACATACCCAAGGCCGGTCCGGCTTACTATAATAAAAAAATAACTAGATAAAAGAGAGTAAAGATACAGAACAAGATGACAGTATCGGTTTTTTGGACGCCTACTTAAACATCATGTTCGTGAAAAAAAATAAATGAAACCAATGTCGAGAATGCGAGAAGTGGTGTCATTAAGAATACTAATATTTAACTTTATATTATCTTTTTCCTAATCGTTACAGTCTATCTATCTGTTAAGTCCATTTATCTTAAGATCAGTTTGTAACAGTATGTACCTTGGGTATGATGTAGTATACAGTAAATAAATAAAAAAAAATATTAATAATAATATGCATTGCAATACTCATAATTAGCATAGGTAATTATGAATAATATAATCAACATATAAGGCAGGGAAAAAAGGATTTTCGTATTGTTCATACAAAGGAAAATATTTTTTTTAGGTATATTTTTTCATCTTAAGGGTAGTGAGTGCCATGATCCCATTCCGGTAGAGATTTTGAGATTTTTGATTGAAAAAATCTGACAGGTAGTATTCACAGTGTTCTTTTGAGGTGAGCATTATGCTTTATTCCTAAAGCGTTCTGCAATATCTGAAAAAGGTGGAAATCTGATGGAGCAAGGTCAGTGCTATACGGAGGATGTATTAACACATCTCAGGCAAGCTCTCTCAGTTTTTGCTGCGTGGCTATAGATGAGTGCAGTCTGGCGTTGTCATGAAGGAACATCACGCCCTTCCTATTCACCAGCGATGGCCGGTTATTCTCAACAGTTTTTTTTTATCTCATCAGTTGCTGACAGTAGAGGTCAAAATCGATAGTTTTACCCGGTGGCAAATTGATCTCACAAATCAATCAACATCACAAATCACCATTCTAATATAATCTTAATATAAACAAGCGTAACAAGTACCATCAGAAAAATCACACACAAAAGTCGCGGAGGGTTCAATAAAGACTGTTTCAGCCGCGGCCTGGTAGAAATTTACGGTGTAGGGGCGGAGCGGTGCCCTTGTGCTTTCTTACTTTTTATAACTAACGACAACGGACAATTATAGAGGAGAGGAAGATAGGACGAGCACTCGGCTTTTCGGAAGAGCTCTGAGTTATAACAATGCAATATTATCGAATCTGAATCTCTTAAAGATTTTGGCTTACTCACGATTACAACGATAAAAGATCCTAAGCACTAGACACCAGCCAAAGCATTATTAATTAAATAACATTTATAAAGGTGTTTGGGGATTTCCCCAAGTTACAATTTTCTATAACCGCTGCACATAACATAGTGTTTGTGTTCTTATCATTAAATAATTAATATCTCAAATTATTTTGGTTATCCTCAATTTTCTCTATGTTACATCAGAAGTCTACAAATGTGATACTAAAGAAATCTAGTATATACGCATAAATAAAGAGGTATTCTTTTCAAGCATTATCGTGTAAGTATTGTGTTGCCAAGAGACTAAATGATACTAAATTTCCTTTGAGTATGTAATTTAGATAGACACGCTCCCAAGACTACCGTTCTCACGATTGAAGATTACTACGAAAGAAAGTAAAATACAGAATACACGTGACACAAATGAAAATTGGCAGCTTCACGCTGTATCCCGCATACGTCTGCCTACCCTGCTATGTGCGGGATACAGCGCGAACCTAGTGTTAAGACACTCCGTTCCCTACTTTCTGCCGAATTCTGGAGGCATTGCGTGTTGAGTGGCAGAACTCAACGCCGCGCTTTGCCTAGACACCAGAGCGAAGAAAAGGAAATATAAATTTAAATAAATATTTCATCTCCTCGACTGGGATCGAACCCACAACCAGTCGGTTTTACCGTCACACTTTGTGCCCCTGCGCCACGACTGGCCGCTAAAAATATATAGTATACATAGAAATATTTGGCTATTCCAATATTTTACTGTGGCATTTTTTTATATATTCGTTTTTTACGGAGTAGGCAAAAAGTAATAAATCAATTCATTCCCTCTGGTTGTCGCCTATTTTATATATATTGCGTGCTGGATCTCAAAATAGGAAGCCAGTCGTGGTGCAGGGGCAAAAGCGTGTTACAGGTTGTCGATTCGATTCCAACTCGAAGAAAATGAAATAATTCATATTTTCATTTACTCGCTCTCGTAACGAGGTAAAGCGCGGCGTTGAGTTTTGCCACTCAACAACCAATGCCTCCAAAATTCGGCTCAAAGTGAGGAACGGAAGTGTTTTAATAGGGACGGAATGTCTTAACAGATTCTAGATAAAATTATAACTAATAAATTTAAAAAAGTATTAGGGCCAGTTACACCGGTTACGAATAAAATTTCAGATAGTAATCTAATAATTAAGGTTATCTTACAGACAGAGAATGAAAATACAAGATAACTTTCTTATATTTTTAAAAATAAATTTCTCATTAAGATTGAAAATAGTACCTAGGTAAAAATTACATTTACATTTTTAAATTATTAAGAATTACATTTTTAAATTACAAATATTGTATGTAAAAATTAAATGCATAAGCCGGTCGTGGCGCAGCGGCACGAGGTGTGACTGCAAAACCGACTGGTTGTGGGTTCGATCCCCACTCGAGGAGATGAAATATTTACTTAAACTTATATTTCCATTTCTTCGCTCTGGTGTCGAGGTTAAGCGCGGCGTTGAGTTCTGCCACTCAACACGCAATGCCTCCAGAATTCGGCAGAACGTGGGGAACGGAGTGTCTTAACACTAGGCTCCCTCTGCCTACCCTGCTGTGTGCGGGATAAAGCGTGAAGCTAATTTAATTTTTTTTTTTAAATGCATAAGTCAAATGTCTATCTACTAGATATATGCTTGTTTGTCAGATCAGGCTGCCCGGGACTTTATCAACTAGTGATGAAACTGGGCCTTATACTCGTATATTTTCTTATATCTGGTCTAAAAATACAATGCGGCAATTGGTTATACCATGCAAGACTTAATCACGCTAATATTATATCCCCAAGCAGCTTAACACCTACCGCTAGTAACATAACACTAGTCTCTCTCTTTAGCTTCCTATATGCAGGAAATGGATAAAATAAAAAAATATATAGAAAGAATATCATATTTTTGACATTTTGAAGTATCATTTATCACATTTAGAAAGAAATCTACAAAGACGCTAAATAAGTTGTAACAAACATGTAAGAATTTTTAGCACATGGAATTGATCTTAAAGGCGCAGGTTCTGACACCGCAATGTTCAAATATTTATACGTGTTCTATAATATGAATAAATTTTATGTTTATAAAGAATTTCCCCATAGTTAGATTAATTAAAAAAAATCACAACTAAAGTAATCCAAGCTAATTAGTTTTAAACTTTACAACCTTGCTAACAATTACTATAAAAATCTGATCGTTGCAACGATATTACCACTGCAACGGCTGAAGAGTCGATTACATACAGTAAAAAGTACCGTAAAGGTGGAAAGTATACCAGTTTTCACGTCGTTTCAGATAAGAAGTTATGGAAGAGTTAAAACGTTTTCACTGTTTATACCATCCTAGGTTCATTTTAATTTAATATAAACTGTGCGTTGTAAATCTATCTACAATGCACTTTCTTGCAAACTCATAGATTGTGTCGTATTCTTATAAGACTACTGCAGTCTTATGAAATGAGATAATCTAAAAAGAAAATAAACAATTTAACATTTTTTTTTTGTTGTTTGTTGTTTTTTTTTTTGCTTTTCATAGAAGAAAAAGAAAAACATATTTTTGTGCCCTTTTTTTGCTTTACAGTTTATTCAGTTTATGGAAAGCAGAAGGAATCCAGTATAAGACACCCCCCAAGTAGGGATACTTTCCACACAATTTTCAAGAAATTGCGTGTTAAGTCATGGGACTCACCGCCGTGCTTTCTCTTTACACCTGAGCGATGAATAAACAATGTTTTATTTACCCGAATGGTAATCGAACTCACAATCATTGCGATATACGTTTATCCGCCAAATTGGCAATTAAGAAACTAATTATTTACAATAATTTGAACCCGAACCCGAACCCGATTTTTTATACGTTTTCTAAATAAGTATTTTTTCTTTCCTAAGTGTGGAATAACACATTAAAAATGTAAAAAATATTATGTACAGTCAATGTGGGTAACTTTGACAAATACGAGCGATATTTTACACTATGTCTTAAAATTTAAAACGCATTGCAAGAGTGTTTTTTGTTTTTGATTTAGTGGTCTTATTACACTTTTCACCCATAGACATTCACAAAAACCTTTTAAAATACATCAATATATAAAAATAAATAAATTTTGTAGACCGTATCTTTGTCTGTCAAAGTTACCCATTTGATGAGACAAAGATTCATTAATTCATAAAAAGGTAGTCATAATTATTCTTCTTACTAATCTAGGTGATGTTGGCCTATATTTTTATTAAACATTGGTTTGGTATTTGTATATTATATATTTTTATATAGTATATTAATCAGTAGCAAAAAATATTTAAAAAGACGTTTAATAGAACACTTTTTGGCATATTTAAAAAAACAAGCGAAAATAATTTAAGCTGAAAAATGTAAGAACCTGAGTATTGATTATCTATGCCACCCACCATAATTCTCCCCAAAATCGTTATCAATTATGTAGAATCCAGGCTCTTTTATACTAATATCACTGGCATTTTTTTTTAAATTTCAGACGTAGCATTATCTTCATCTAGTTTTGTCCTAAGTTTTTTTTCGTTTTTAAAATTAAAATTTATTAATTAAATTTAATCACATTAAATAAAAAAAGTCAATAGTATTGTTAAGTGTGATTCGATCCCCACTCGAGGAAATGAAATATTCATTTACATTTATATTTTCATTTCTTCGCTCTGGTGTCGAGGCAAAGCCCGGCGTTGAGTTCCGCCACTCAACTCGATTTGCCTCCAGAACTCGGCGGTAAGTGGGAAACGGAGTGTCTTAACACTAGGTTCCCTCTGCCTACCCTGCTGTGTGCGGGATACTGCGTGAAGCTAATTTTTTTTAGTATTGTATCATACAGAGAAATTATCGAAACTAATTAGAAGTATCAATGATACCCAAACGTATCAGAGTTACCCAGGTCGTCTGTAACGGCCGTTCAATTTAATAATTAATTATTTGCTTATACATTTTAAACAAATAAAAAAAGGATATGTAATCCTTCATATTGCAACAAAAATATTTGTATTGATCAAACGATCGTGCTTCAATCTGTTCATAGTGGATTTTGTACACCCCCCACCTACCAGTCCTTTCATTTTTTTTGTTTATTTTTGACTGATTGTTTTGCAAATTTTATTTTGGTATTAAAATATATCTATCTACTTCTAAGTAAGTAACTCGGATATAATAAAATCACATTTATAAACGTCTTAATTTTGACAGGTTATAAATATGTATGCAATACATAATATTTACGCTTCAAATTCTAAATATTGTTATTAATTAGAAACACTTATAGCGCGACAGAACAATTTTCAGTTCTTTCGACATACTTTGTCGTATTAATCATATTTACCTTTATCATATTTTTGCATTATAATAATACTATTATAATGCAAAAATTATCATATTTTTGCATTATAATAATACTATTATAATCCAAAAATATGATATTTATAATATTGTTAAAATACATATATATTAAAGGGGTTAAAAATAAATTAAACTAAATCAACTTTACGCTGACGCACACAGCACAGCAGGCAGAGAGAACCTAGTGTTAAGACACTGCGTTCCCCACTTTCTGCAGGCATTGCGAGTTGAGTGGCTGAACTCAACGCCAACGCTTTTTCTTGATACATAAATATTTTATTTCCTCGAGTGGGGATCCAACCTACAACCTGTCTCGTTTACAGGCACACTTTATGCCTTTGCGCCACGACCGGCCTCAAAAAAATCTAAACATAAATGGATAATTTATGGTAATATATTTTTAATCCTTTAAAATGCTTTAAACAAAATATTTAATAACCAACAAAAAAATAGGTCTTTATAAGAATATACATACAATATATTTTAGAAACATGGGACCGCAGAGAGACACACAAACTAGTGTTAACATATTCCGTTTTCTGCTTTCCGCCTGATATGGAGATACTGTGTGTTGATTGAGCGATGGCTTTATCTATGCTGTCTATCGATATGAATAACGATCGAAACCCTTAGTGAAGCAGGGGCACAAGTGTGTGGCTGCAAACGCAACACATTGTAGGTGCGATCCCCTCTCAAGGAAATGAAATATTAAATATTTTCACGTCTTCGTTCTTGTATCGAGGCAATTGGCGACGTTGAGTTTTCGTAATGCCTTCATAATCCACAAATCAGAACTGTAGTGTCTTAACTCTAGGCTTTATCTACATATTCTGCTGTATTCGAGATATAGAGTGAAGCTGAAAATAAAAGATGAATAGTCTATGCTCTACCGGATCCATATAAGTTTTTGAAGGCAAAGCACGAATTGCGTTGACATGCAACCTATGATTCTTAATATGGACTACCGCATCACAGCGGTATGTAGGCATTATGGGAAGTTGTTATCGGAAGGTTTTCCTCTCTAAATAATAATTTATTTATAGTTAAACAAGTTTATTTTCTAGTTCAGTGTCAATGTCAAGTTGTTCCTATATCCTATTATATTTATCTAGGTGAATTACATACCTTTAATGGTAAAACAAGAAGTATAATATTAACTGAATGTCTTATTTATTAACTATTATTAGCTAGCTAATATTATTAACTAGCGATTCTGAGTGACTTAAGCCTACGTTTCCTATGCCTACCCTGCTGTGAGCGGGATACAGCGTGAAGCTGACCGGCCCGCGGCTTCACCCGCTTGAACTATACTACTATTTATTTAATTATATGAAAATCGTTTATATTCTAATATATATATATATGCTATACACTAATACTAGATGAAAGTAACTAAAAATGTATGTAGTATGTAATAGTATCCAATTCTACCAAACGGAAAATACTACTAATCTCTATATATAATAAGACAGTAAAAATATTTTGTCTGTACATTTAGTAATTTTGACTGAAATGGATAGAGGGACATTTAAAAAGAATAATAGAAAGCAAAAAGATTTTTTTTGAATTTCTTGTCTGTCTGTCTGTCTGTCTGTCGATATTTGTGTCCATATTTTTCTCTGAAAGTACTGAACCAATTTACTTGAAAATTTCACCAATTGCTTTGTTTTAACTCAACTTAACTACTAAAGTTTAGTTCATCAAAATCGGTTCATTAAAAAAAGTCATCGTCATTTGAATGAACTCAAGGCATTAGTTTGCCTGCGGATATTATATAGCAATCGCGCTGGTAAGATTCTTGGCTAAATAATGACATTCGAAACGTCTTGGTTATATGACTGTTGATAAAAATATATATTTTTGAATCACTATTATCTCTATATATAATAAGACAGTAAAAATATTTTGTCTGTACATTTAGTAATTTTGACTGAAATGGATAGAGGGACACTTAAAAAGAATAATAGAAAGTAAAAAGATTTTTTTTTAATTTCTTGTATGTCTGTGTGTCGATATTTATGTCCACATTTTTCTCTGAAAGTACTGAACCGATTTACTTGAAAATTTCACCAATTGCTTTGTATTAACTTAACTTAACTACTAAAGTTTGGTTCATCAAAATCGGTTCATGAAAAAAAGTCATCGTCATTTGAATGAACTCAAGCGTTAGTTTGCCTGCGAATATTATATAGCAATCGCGCTGGTAAGATTCTTGGCTAAATAATGACATTCGAAACGTCTTGGTTATATGACCGTTGATAAAAATATATATTTTTGAAGCACTATTATACAATATTTTATACAATAAAGTAAACGAAATTGAATTGTTAGTGAAGATTACCTTCATAAATCATAGCAGTTAAGTTTAAGCCGTAATTCATTCAACACAGAGATAAAGAACGATTTGATCTTGAAAGAAATATCAAGTAAATATAAAGATTTTTTTGGGTCGTTCGTTCGTTTGAAATAAATCTATATAAAAATGCCTAAAAACATCCTTTCCATGTGTAGGTACAGTGTAATAACTATAGTATTTAACAACTGTACAGGAGTTAATATGCAATCATTACAGTTATTTTACAAAGAATATTATCAATACCCAAATCAATTATTTAACATTAAAGGCTGTTTCTGAAGCAGTAAATTAAATTATTAACTGACATCAGCACATTTTACAGAGTTTTAAAAAACATAACATAGGTAAAAAGAACGTAATGTTGCAAAAATATATGTATAGTATACGTATAATAAATATTTAGCTTTATGTATATTTTATAAATCAAATATCAACATTGGTCGTATTTTTTAGTCCGATAAACAAAAAATCTTATAGAAATTACGATAATGTCGTAAAAAAATCATATTAGAATATTACAGATTAAAGTAATAAAAAAACATATTAAAAGTCATTCAGTCAGTTGTCAATCAATTCTGCTTATTAAATCAATTATCATGTAGTTCAAGCGGGCGAAGCCGCTGGCGAGCCGCTAGTATTCAATATATTAAAAAAACGTTAAATATTGTAGAAAGACCTAATCTTTCTTTCTCGCGTACAATCGCTCTCGCGTGCTATGTTTTGTTTTGTCAACTCATAATTTCTAGGGGTAATTTATACTAGATGTTATTAGTATTAATTAAGATGTAATTGTTAATAAGTAAACACTAGCGGCCCATTCGCGGCTTCGCTCGCATACCACTTATAATTGTTTTATTATCCTGCATGCATGCTGCATTTTCCATAAGATAATCAATATAAATTAAATAATTAATATAATTTATACATTCAATAATTTTGAGAAAGTGCAAGCACTAACATGGCTGCTTGCGAGGACGAAATCGGCGGCAAGGGCGCCCCTCGCCGGACTCGGGTCTATGAATTTAAATTTTTAATATTTACATTTTCTCAAAAAGTATTACATGCTATAAAATACAAAGTATTTCTTAATAAAAAGCCTTGATGATGGAATAATTTTCGCTCGTAAGTTTTAATATCTTTATCAAATAAAAAACGTTGAGATATCACCTTTGCAATTTTCAACTATTTTTTATCTTATTGTGACTTATTTATAAGAGATAGATATACCGTATCGCGGACTTTTTTTTAGAACTAATAAAATAGAGCATTTCTTCCATACAATGTACCGATATATTTTACTATATTTGCAGCGCACGCGCTTAAAGCAATTGATGGCGATGGCATTCATTATTATTATTAATTCGTTACTTAAGGCTAACTAATACTTACATCATAATATTATATAGCACTTCTGAAAGACGTAGCTTTCAAACAAACCAAAAATAAGTAAATCGGACCAGGAGATCCAGAGATCTTAGCGTTTGAAGAAACAAACAAACACTTCCGAAAATTATCTTTATTACATTTCCTCGAAGATGAAATAACTTTCGATCGTAAGTTTTCAATATAAATGTGTTTCAATATAAATGTATTTTCAATAATATAGATAAACGTTAAATAATAAAAAAATATTTGTAAAATCAAAAACCCCGACTGCATAAGACAAACGGAAAATAAACAAGCCCAATAGTTTGTTAGGATTAACAGTCGGGACGTCTTTAAATTATGCGGAATTTCTGGTAAAGATTTTATTAATTGAGGATTTACTAATAGGTCCCGACTTTAGATATTATTTAGATATATTCATCGTTATTATTTTTTTTTATAAAAATCATACCAAAAAGAGATCTATGTACAAAAAAAAAGGTTTTCTTTTTTATTTAAAACGTTTTTGCTAATTATGCAAAAAAACAAATTGATATTCCATATTTGGCCATTTTCTTTAATTACTACCTATTTACAGCGCACTTATAGGGATGTCAAGTGTGAAATTTTTAATACCTTGTACATAGTTGTAATTTCCATACAATGTATATATAAATAAAAGATACATTTATTGTTAATTAATATATTTTATAACATTGATTTATGTTCACCTTTATACGTATGTAAGCCCACAGAGGGGACTGTAATCTTTAACTTATATTTATGTTACAATAAATTTCAATATAAATATAAATATAATGATAAAATTTCATATGATAATATAAAATTGTACAGTTACTATATTATCATATTGTTAGCGTATTCATGTAAAAGAGGGTAAATTTAGGTGGAAAATAAGTATAAGATCAGTGGAATTGTGTCAATCGGGAACAGATGCTTGTAAGTGACGGCCCTTATTGGAAGTAAACTAGTGCGAAGTATTGTTAGTAGGTGATACATATCACTTATTGCAATTACTTAGTATCCCTTTCCAAATAGTTTAGAAACATATAGACGATGTGTGTTTTAACGTGTTTTTTAAAAAAAACGTTACCCACTTCCGATTTCTAACAATATATATATATATATATTTTTTTATATATACATATAATAAAACAGTAAAAGTATTTGTCTGTACATTAAGTATTTTGGACTAAAATGGATAGAGGGACACTTAAAAAAATTACACTTTTTTTTTTTTTGTCTGAAACTTTCACCTATTACTTTGCTTTAACTCAACAAAACATTTAAATAATAAGTTCTTTGATTTTCACGATTATTACACATTTTAAATAAAACTATTTTAACCGGATTAATCGCGTATATTTTGTTTGTTTATACATTTTTGGAAACCCGACGTTTCGAACACTTTGCAG
>DWMY01003058.1:0-10772 GCA_018249775.1 Heliconius hecalesia formosus
TTAAGAACATCAAAAACAACTCACAACTAGGATGTTTAAAAAATGTAATGAACAATTGAGACCGTAGATACCATAAATAAATTATTTTTGTTCGATCCCCGCCTACTGCTTAGAAGCAAGTGTATAAGAAAAATGTAGGTAAAAGTTTATAAAAACTCACAATTAGGATGCTTCACAGACGTGATGGGCAATCCAAATCTTAGATCCCACACGCAGATGGCGCCGCTCGACGTGCCCACCGCCAGGTACCCGCTGCTGCTCGCGTACAGGCACGTGTACACGCCTTGTTTTAGATCGCCTTGCAGTTTCCACGCGTTGCCTGAGATAAAGTGGTCTATTATATTGAGTTTTACTTGAAATATAAGTATTTTGAAAGAGATTAGTAAAAACTAGATTATTAAGATTATGATTTTTATTGTGATACAAGAACGGAACTAATGATTTTTTTTTGCCTATTTATTTGTCTAAAATATGTTATAAATGTTAATAAAAATGTTATAAAAATTGATTGAAAATTGTTCTGTTATTTCTTCTCATATATTTTTCATATCAAATTAATAATTTTCACTAATTCCACTACCATTTCATTATTTAGTCAATAATTAAATTTTTGTAGAAAAATTGATTTATTTTCACTTTCTCGCTCTGGTAAGATTGCCTGTCCCGACACTGAATAAAATGGAACGTGGAGTGTCTTCACACTACCACCTCGTTCTAAAAATAAAATAATGTACATTGTACAGCTAGTTATACTAATACTTACCCGGAGCCCTCAAGTCCCATCCAACGACTGCGGCGTTCAACGTCGCGTACGATATGACACCGGCATGTGCTCCGCCTGCTGCCGCCAGCGCCGCGCACCCCCCTTCCGACAGCTGCCGGCATTGGGACAGACTCATACGAGAGGATCCACTCTCTGGTCTGTAAAGGTAAAAAATAAAACTTTAAAATTTTAAGTAAAAATTAAAAACCTATTCAGTTGAAAATGAGTGGCTGGTTTTCGTGGTGATGTCAAGCAACAAAAAATGTTTTTGTACGATCATTTGACTAAGACATTGATAATGCAGTCAAAAATACAAGAAAAAAATCAATCTAAACTTAAGTTGAAAATATATACAAATTTGAACGGAGAGATTCAAATCCGCGCGTGTTGGAAACCAACTTGAAACTTATGGCTTAGTGTTGGATTGGATGGTTTCCAACAGGGGTGGGTTCCCGTTAAATTCCATTTTTTACAGGTTATGACGGAGCGGCAGATTGTAAAAAAAATATATCTTTCTATTCTTAGTGTAGAATTGTAAAATTTTAAACATGATTTACTTTTTAATGCTCTATGTTTTGCAAACAAAGTCTAAAATTTGCACGAAAAGTAAGGAACGTAAAAAAAATATATAGAAATGGAGGATTTTTGAATTGTCAATTAAAGTCAAATTGTAAGTATTGCCAAGAAACTATAATATCATCACCCCACAAAAATCAATTTATAAAAAAATATATACCTTAGTACAAAAATAGATCCCTCCTGAGTCGCAGCTACTAAAGAGTGTCCGCCCTCACACGCGGCCAACGCTATGACAGGACCCGCACTTCTGTTGTACATAGATTTAGATCTGCAAAATATAAATGATATATAATTAATTTGTACTTTGTGAAGAGGAACTTCCCACTCCGCGAAGGAGAATTTTATATGTAACACAAACATTTAAAATCCTAAAACATGGTGGAGTAAATGAAAAGACCATAGACCTGTTTTACGGATATGAATATAAAATTAATGATGATATCTTCTCTACACATGAAAAAATTACTAAAAACTTTGTTTTACATAAATTATTTTTTAACTTAATTCTAAATGAATAATTAATAATTTATAAGTGAATATTTTTTTTGCTTCACGCTTTATCCCCCACATAGCAGAGTAAACAGACCGAATCTGGGAACCCAGTGTTAAAATATTTCGTTCCCATTAAGACACTCCCGTTCCCAACTTTCCGCTGAATTCTGGAGGCATTGCATATTAAATTGCTGAGCTGAAATGAAAACATTAAATATTTCATTACTCCCAGTGGGAATCGAACCCACAACATGTCGCGTTTACAGTCTCACATCTGTACCCCTTCGTCGTCGTCGTCGTCGGCCACAAATTAAATAAATAACAATTTGTTTTTAGTTTACAATAAAAAAAATAAACTCACTTATTAACATAAGCGTGTCCCTGCAACTTGGCCGCGTCCCACAGCCGCACCGTGCCGTCGTCTGAACACGAACCGAATAGGTTTTTATATGCGGGCAGACGAACTAACTGGTTCACACGAGCCCTGGAGAAAGGGGAATTATTAGTGTTCGGCCGAAACACAGTTTTCAGCCGAAACCGATACCGAATCTTAGGCTTTGGTCTTAGTTTCGGTCGAAATCGGATCTTTTTAAATATACAGTATACTTAAAGAAAAACTGAAACAGTCAATGGAGTTGGTCATTATCAATTGTTTTTCACCTATAAAGCATATAAAATATTTTTTTTATGAAATATCATGTTTGGGCAATAAAATGATTAAGAAAATTTATTTTGCGGGATTTTTGTTTTCTCTGATAGGTGTATGCCCAATTGTAGCTATTTTTTATTCGGTTATAAAGTTTAAAATGCTAATATTTTGTCTCAAATTACCAAAAAATGTGTGAAATTAAAAATTTTGTTAATAGTTTTTGAAAGATATTTATATTAGACACCCAACGTATGCATATATGCTGTGTGCTTTTGTTCTTTACGAAATCTTTTTTTTTGTCTTTGGGAAGTGCCATGGATCTCAACACACTGTCATAAAGTCGTTGGCATGGAGTGTCTGGCCCTCCGACATTTGATTATAATTTGCCGAGGGCCCACAAACATACTTCACAAGTTTCAGTGCAAGCTGAACGAAGTGCGATTTGAACGACCATCGACTCCAGGGTCAGGCCCAGATACTTCATCTGGGCCCGTACTTCCACATCTCCAGCAATTTATGTTAATATATGGCAGCTTTTGTTTAGTTTGTTAACATTGTAGCCCTAAGTATAGAAATATATAAAAGACACAGTATTTACAAACTCTATGAAAAATAAATCTAAAGCATGGCAAAATTTTATTTTTTGGCCTAAACTGAACCTATGGCCGAAACTTCGATTTCTGGCCGAAACTGGCCGAAACCGAAACCTCGGTCGGTCACTTGAAATTATATCTAGTTATTGTGTATATTATATTTTATTTTCTACTGAGAAGCTTTGTCCACAATATCGCCTCACGTTGTAATGACCAAAAAAAAAGAATTGTATGGTTAAACGTATACTTCCAATAGGTTTATATAGTGTAAAATATTGAATAATATATTTTTATAGTTTTCAATATATTACATACTGTATAAGTATTTAAATTATTTTTTTCAGATTAATATAATTTTAGAAAAAGTTAAATTCCATTTATGTTATAATAAATTATATTTTTTATTGTAAAAAAATGCTGGAGTGAAAATCAGACGGGCAACCTGCGGCTTTTAGTCACACGCTTGCGTCCGCGCCACGATTGGCCTCGATTAAACACTAAATATACTTATATTTTATACTTACTTATGTTCATGTAAATACGCCAGCAGTTGATTCCCTGGTCTCCAAGTGGGTGGTGGTAGTAGATCCTCACCGATTTCTACGTTGTCATCGTGAGTTCTAAATAAAAATAGACAAATTTATTATGTAAACAGGATCGACAATTAAAACGAAGATATTTTTAGCGAAACCTGAAAAAGTCCAAAGAAATTTGGCTCCAACGGAATCTCAAGAGAAGATACTGAGAGAAAATATTTTCTCTTCCACCAGTTTCCTCTACTACATTGCATCGAGTAACTGGCCTTCGGAGGCCAGTTTTATAATATTTCTAATTTATAAGATAATTTCATCCACGTTTCCAACAATATTCCGGACGGTGTATCATTGTTACTCAGTGCAATAAAAAAAATCGATTTTCTTCCGAAATCCGAGATTTGTATTATATGAAAAAAAAAAATGTTATGAAAATAATAACAATGATAATTACATAATCATAAAAACAATCACTAATATAATAATATATGGAAAATAAAAAATAAAAAAGAGTTACAAAAAAATCATAAACGTACTAACCTTAACGATTTCTGGAATTTTTGTTGCATACGAGAGATAAGATTTCGTAACTCTACACGGCATGGCGCCATGCTGTCTGTAAAATATAAATTTATAAAATTGTATTGATTTGGTTGAATGTCTATATCTCAGGAATTTTTATTCGTAAGTTCTAATAAAATAAAAAAATAAATTTAGTGTTTGATAAGTTATTTGTCGAGGTAGTCTAGAGTCTATAAAACGTTATCGTTACCCACTGTATGTGCGGTCAGAGTTACTTTAGGATATTCCATATGCCATACTAATCTCAAGTTAAGTAAGAAATGATGATAGAGGTCCTCTATATGAATTAATATTCACATGTATATCATACCTAATATGTCGCCACATACACCACATTCTTAGGAATTATTATATTGAAAAAAAAATGTTTCAGTTTATATATATGTATATACATAATATTTGAAATGTAAATCATAGTTCCTTGCCCCCCCTGTACTCACACTGCACGTAGCTGGCGCTGTGGCCCAACTGCGAGTGCTGGTGGCTGCCGGCACCCGCGCCCGCGCACGCGCCCGCGCCCACCTGCGACGCGGCGCCGCCCGCCTCGCTCGCTGCCGGTAACAAACTAGTGTTGTAGCCTCACACTGTATTCGACATATCGTACTGACCCTACTATGCAGGGTATCAATTGCTGCCAAGAACATGACAAATGTATAATATTTTTCTTGTTGCACGCTGTATTCCGCATAGCAGGATAGACCGAGAGAACCTATTGTTAAAATACTCCATTTTTTACTGTCCGTCCGTTATCGAGACGTTGCGTGTTTTAAGCAGCGGAATTCTACGCCACGCGTTGTCTCATTAGAGCGACGACTAGAACGAGGTATAGAAAGTAATTTATTTCAGAAATAGAAATTAAAAAAAGTATCCCCAGCGGGTTTTGAACCGCCAATCGTCGCGTTTAAAGTCAGACGCTGTCCCAATGACCAATAACATCTACTAATGACAAATATATATTTTTTTGTGTATAGTAAAATATCATTTAAATATAAAATAAAAAAAATTAGAAAGTGGACCCAGTGTCAAGATACACCGTTCTCCACTTTCCAGTTAATTTCCAAACATTGCATATTAAGTAGCGGGGCTCAACGCTGTATTTATCTACCAGAAAAAAGAGAAATGAAAAAAAAATCATTGTTCGAAACCAAAATCACGTCATGATGGCCTTAGTTAATTTAAGCACATAAATTTAAATTCAAATAATTTTATTCAAAATAAGAAGTTGGCATACATGCCTCATTTTTGAACGTCAAATAATTTACCACCAGTTCACTAAAATTAATGCCTCAGACCTGAGAAGAACCGGCGCAAGAAACTCAGCGGGACCTATTTTTTTGACCTTTGAAACAGACTGGAGCGAGCATGTTATTTCCAAGGCGTGTTATCATTTACAAAATCATTAATTTGGTAATAACCTTTAACACACAAACGTCTTTTCACATTTTTTTTAAATCGTGATATAGAAAATTCTCTGACGTTTTCTGGGATCCTATTGTAAAAACGTACACATTGTCCCATAAAAGAATTACGTATTCGATGCAACCGAGTTACAGGTGCACCAAGATTATGCCTATTTCTAGTGGTAATATTATGAAAATCACCAATTTTGGTAAAATTATTAATGTTTTTCTTAACATACATTACATTTTCAAAAATATATTGAGATGCAACTGTCAATATATAAAAATTATATTTCTTTAAACTTTTGCCTTAAGGAGTCTTTAGGGCCTAAGTTATAGATTGCACGAATAGCTCGCTTCTGCAGGACAAATATTGGTTGAATACCGGCTGCATTACCCCAAAGTAAAATCCCATAGGACATAATACTATGGAAGTAACTGAAGTAAACAAGTTGAGCCGTTTCTACGTCAGTTAATGATCTAATTTTTTTGACCGCGAAAGCTGCAGAGCTAAGTCTATTCGCCAATCCATCAATATGGGGTCCCCACTGTAATTTGGAGTCTATGGTGATACCGAGAAATACCGTAGAATCGACAAGATATACGGGTTCACCATTCAAGAGTACATCGGCTTTAACAACTTTTTTACTATTCAATAGTAAGTTATTAACACTAAACCAATGTACTACTTTCGAGAGAGCATTGTTTACGTCGTCATATATGATTTGTCGTCTTTTTATTTTGAAAATCAATGAGGTAAATCATTTATATATATATCAAAAAGAGAAAAGGACCAAGAATAGACCCTTGTGGGATCCCCATGCTGATCAATCCTCTGAACTCTGTCAGCCAAATAAGAGGTCAGAAGATTGAGTGCACGTCCTCTTATGCCATAGTAGTGTAGCTTCATGACCAATGTTGAATGCTGTACACAGTCAAAGGCTTTAGACAAATCGCAAAACATGCCAAGAGCATCCTGCGATCCCTCCCAGGCCTCATATATATTCTTTATAAGACCTATACCAGCATCTGTAGTTGAACGACCTTTAGTAAAACCATACTGTTTATCGTGCATGAGATTGTGTGAATCAAAATGCAGTAATATTTGATTTAGAATATTTTTTCAAAACTCTTACTGAACGAGGGTAGTATAGAAACAGGTCGAAAATTATTGGGATCAGATGTACTACCCGATTTAAATATAGGTATGACTTTACTAAATTTCATTAGGTCAGGAAACACACCATACTCAATACAATTATTAAATATAGTTGCGAGGTGAGGAGCAACAGCGTCTATTACATGACTAATCAATTTGACAGAAATACCCCATAGATCCGACGTTTTCTTGATATCTAGGGACTTAAATGTCTTAATTATGTCTCTTGAATTGACTGGTTTAAATTTAAAATCTACATTACATTTGTGTACGCTCTCCTTAAGTTAAGCGACGGTTGTGGAGGATATAAGTTTATCGGTTGTTGAAACTGGAATATCAGCAAACAATTTTTCAAATACACATGCAACTTCTTGATCTGAGCTGATTAAACCATTGTCAATTTTTTATTTAAATTCAAAGTTATGATTCTTAGCTTTTCCAGTTTCACAATTTATTATGTCCCATGTCATTTAAATTTTATCAAAAGAATTTTTAATTTTATTTTTATTGTGTAAAGATTTTGCCATGGCACATACTTTTTTTAAACAATTTAGAATAGACCCTAACATGATTAAATGATTCACTATGGTTATATGTTTTCTCACTATAAAGTTCATATAACCTTTGTCTACTCTTATGAATCCCCACAGTAGCCCAATCATTAAATGACAAGAAATTCTTGGAATTGACAATTTTAGAAGTAAATATAGCATTGAACTCACTTTTAATGACATTGAAAAGGTTCCCATATAGTAAATTGAGTTTATTTTTATATTTTAGGTATTTAAGTTTTGCTATTATATTACTTCTAATTTTTTCTACACGACCAGTTGTCATCGGTATACAATTTTTTTTTTTATTTTGATTAATTATATTTTTACCAAAGTGAAAGGAAGCCAACTGTCCGCAATGATCTGAGCTTAACATATTAATAATTGACTTTTTACATGGTATTGAGTTTGTAAAAATATTATCAATACAAGTTGCAGTACAATGAGTGATTCTTGTTGGCTCCAGAAATAGATTATCTAGGTTATATGAATTCAGTAATGACCGGAATCTGATACAAGTGTTGGAATTATCTAGTAAATTAATATTAAAGTCACCACAAGCAACTATTAATTTCTTAGATCCAGATAATTTTACAAGTACGTGTTCTAAAATTATTACAAAGTGTTCATATAACCCAGTGGGAGGTCTGTATACACTTACAACAATGAAATGCTCAAGCTCAGCACAGGCCATTTCAATAGTTTGCTCAACAGAGAGGCTCACAATGTCTTTACGTTCTTTAAACTTGTAAGTATTATTCAAAATTATTAAAGATCCACCGCGAATAGCTTTTTCTCTGTTGAACATACTAGCTACTTGGTGATTAGTAAAACTAAATATAGCTTCAGAGTGTCGAAGCCAGTGCTCTGTAATATAAAGTACATGAATATTATTAGTATGCAAGAATAACTCAATTTCTAAGTCTTTATTTAACATCCCTTGTATATTTTGATGCACCAAGTTTGTATCATTATCATGACAAATAAGATTTATTTTTACATTATTGTCACTTTTATTTTTATTACTGTACATTTTGCCAGAGAGGGCCTCTTTTGTCTTATTATTTAATTTAAATTATTTGGAACGGATTCCAAGCAAGTCAAAGTATACCGTTCAAGACATACATTACTTACCCTTAACCACGCCCTGGTCTTGAGTTTGTCCGAACATATGTTGCCATTCTGTGTTCATGTGGGTTTCGTTCGACACCGACGTTTTGTGGGAACGCCTAAAATTGACATTTAATTTGGATTGGAATCTTTATATTTATCACATACATCAATAAAACTAAAGTAAAGCTCATGATTTTACGAAAATCCACATTCATATATTAGTTTCGCGCAATTCTTTTTACTAAAAAAAGTTAAAGTAAATTAAAAAGTTTTGTTACTTCACTTTATAATTTGCTTATTCGGATAAAAAGTTACAAAAATACTTATTTCAATTAAGTCACAGTTAATGATATAATTTACAGAAATGTATGATTTATGACGGAAAATAAATAGACAATTAATACTCAAGTTCTTCAATTTTTTATTTGTTTAAATTATTTTGGCTTGTATTCTTTTTAAATTACTTTACCCACTTTTGCAATGTTTTTTAAATTTTAAGATATAGTGTAAAATATCGCTCGTATCTGTCAAAGCTACCTAGATTGACTAAATGATTATACTGCATAAGATATTTTAATAAGCCCCCTCAAAATTATTTTTCTATTGTTTTCAGCTTCACGCTATTTTCCGTACGGAGCAAGGTAGACTAAACTATTTACAATAATTCTTTTGACGTTTTAAGCCACTTGAACGAGTACAAAAAGATACGAAAGATTGTGAAAATGGATGCACGTAGACAACCCACTTCCCCGCAATAACTACGGAACGGAAATCTTATAAACAAATTGTACATTATATGTATAATTTGTCTAAAAGTTTAAGCAGGCGAAGCCGCTTTTGGGTCGCTAGTTTAATTAAATCTTACCTATTCACACTTTGAGCGTACATTCTATCCGGTGTGTGACTTGTTTCATCTAGTGTTGCAGTTTTAGAGAGACCACCTCCATTTAGTATTAACCTGCCCGGTGCGTCTGTTATATGCTAAAATAAAATAAAAAAACAAATAGTACAACGTAATAACAAAATCATAGTTCATACATTATATGTGAATGTCAAATATGAACTAAATATACCAGAATCAGGAAGCATAATAAGTAATAAAAATAATAATAATAGAAATAGAATTTCGTACATTATAAAATTGAATATCAATTTTACTACATCAAAAATTCTAAGTTTTGGGTTACTATAACAAATATTTAATAAACACATAAAACACAACTAATAAATTCATATTTTTTTGTATAACAATAAAAAAAAATGAGCCACAACGCCACGCAGTACGACAGCGAGTTACTGTAAACGTGGTGATTGTATATTTAATCTCCATTTGAGAAATTAATTATTTACATTTCTCTGTTATGTGAAGTGAAGCTGAAAAAAATGTAGTACCTGAGTAGCAGAACCTTGTATTTTAATAAGATGTGCACTCATTGCCAATAACTGATTTTCGACGTGCTCCGTCATACCTAAAATATATAAAAACAAAGCAAAAATATGTAAAACATATTATAAATGTTTAATCACTTTTACTGTATAAAAAATGTTGATGAAATATATGAATATTTTAGTATCAGTATTAGTAAATATGCATTACTTTTTTCTTAATTTTCTATATAATTTAAATAGTTTATTTTTTTAAAGTGTTATTTACACGGAATATAAGAATGTAACCATTCTTAGAAATAATCTTACTGTAGCGAAAAAAAATATCCTTACGGATATGTTAATAACAAAAATAAGTTATAACAGAGGCCAGTCGGCCGTTTATTTCTTCGATCTGGTGTCGAGGCAATAACCGGAATACTCCAGAATTCGGTGGAAAACGGGAGCGGAGTGTCTTAACACTAGGCTCCCTCAGCCTACACTGCTACAATCGGGATACAGCGTGAAGATGAAAAAAAATCGATAAGAACTTATCACTTAATAGGCGACAAGCGAGTGGCGAGGGTACGAGAACCGCTACGTTCAAAATTTAACGTTCTTAAATAGGTATTTTTATACAAACTATTAATAGAAAATAACTTACCATCTGAAGCTAATCTTCGGAATAAATTCTTAAGCTGCTGTCCCATTTCTGAATACTGCGGCATCATACCTTGTTTGACCTAAAAATACATATTAAAGTTTAGGCCATTTAAACGCAATATCACAGCGTTTATACTATAAATTAATAAATTGATGTATACAATACGAAATATATTTTTATTTAATAATAAAATAACTAAGAATAAAAAGTATAAACATTTAAATATAATATTAAAAATTCATATTAAAACGTTCTTCAGACCTGACCTAACCAAATCGGTTCTAACATTATAACGTACTCACTTTTAACCTAGCAGCCCGTCTCTCCCT
>DWMY01003059.1:0-10770 GCA_018249775.1 Heliconius hecalesia formosus
CTTATTTCTAAGTTGTCGTTTGGTACGCACGGTTAATCTGTTTTTTCCGCATAAATCCCAATGCCGGTGGAAATGCGGGATAAAAAAAGTAAGGTCGAATTGAGAACCTCGTCCTTTTACAGAAGTTGGTTAAAACTTGCCTATATTTTTTGCCACAAATCCTCTCTATCTTACAGTGAAAGTCCCATAAAAGTCGGCAATTGCCAATCGAAAGACTGATAGAGAAACAGTTTCGGTCGGTTTGTTTTGTTAGTATCGTGTAAATATATAAATATGCACTTGAAAAGTTATGGTTATTTTAAATAAACACAGACATAATACAAAACAATCCTGAATTTGTTACGGAACCCTCGGTGGGTGGTCTGACTTATATTTGACTGGTCTTTATTTCATATAATAGGATTTTAATAATTATTTCTATAAATTCGAGTTTTTTATCTTTAATGTTACGTTTTAATATTGCAGAATGCTAAAACAGAATTAGCTCACCAAAATGAAGAAATAGAACAGCAAATGGACAAAGTAGTAAAACTTGATAATTGGTTGGAAGACATTAATTTAGAACTGAAACAATCTACCAAACACACAGAAATATTAACAGAAGATGATATTATCAAATATATGGAAATTTATGAAAGATATATTAGAGAGTATGAAGAATATGAAACTTTAATTCAATCTATTATTGTGATAATTCGTGATGATTCTAGTCAGTTGAAAGAAAAATTAAATATCACAAGGAGAAATTTAGATGAAACAAAAAATCTAGTCATTATAGAAATTGAAAGATTAAGGCAATTATTGACACACATAAGAACCATTCCTGAAGTAATAGAGGATGATATATCGCAAACTGATAGAACGATAGATTCTACTTCTATGCCTGAAGAAGTTGTTTCACCTCGAGAACGCGAAGAGCAAAGTATTAATGATCCTAAATTGAAAAAAATTGACACAGGAGAAAATTCTGAGACGATTAGAAAACCTGATGTAAAAACTCAAGTTGAAGAATCAAAACTTCAAGAAACACCACTTACCAAGTATAGTCATACAATTGAAACACAAACTGGAAAAAGCCTTATATCTGATACACCAGAACTTGCAGATAAATCAGTAATTTGTCAACCTGAAGAAAAAATAACTCATGATGTTTCAATAACTTGTGCACCTCCTCAGGAAGTTGAAATACAAACAAGTGAACGTAAATCTGATAGAGAAATTTTGGAAAATATACAAGTAAAACAAACAATTTCTGATGGCCACGAAACCATAGAAATTGCAAGCCGACCCGTTGTACGAGATCAAAAAACTGACCAATCTTTGTATATCGATGCTTATTACAAAGATGATGACATTCATAAAGATTCAAAACTTAATATCATACACAGCTTACCACAATCATTTGAAACCGTCATGGTTGAACCTGATGAGACAACAACAGAAGTAATTGTAGACGCTGATGGCACGAAAAAAATTATAGTTAAAAAAGTAAGGAAAACATTAGTTACTAGACAGCAAGTTATAACTAGTGAACCTAGATCGCGTATGCTCTCCGCTCAGGATATTCCTAAAGACCAAAGTTGTTCACAACTTGTACTAACGAAAGATGAGTTCTCTACTCCCGCAGTGCAAGAAGGTAGTTGTATAAAGTACATCGATTATCAGAGTTATGATGGAACAGTTTTGTCGGCAATTCCAGGAGGTGAGGTGGAAATACACGAGCTTACAACTCGTCCTGATATGATAATAACAATGGAAAATGAATTGAAACCTGAAGAAATTTTCCAAATTGCTGAAGGTGAAATTCAGCCACATGTACAAACGTCCTCTTCAAGTGTTACTGCAATTGTCCAACAAGTTACAAAACGTATTGTAAAATCTAAGCGTCGTATTATCCGTCGAGTTGTTATAATTGACGGTAAAGAACATGTGACTGAAGAAGTTATTGAAGAACCAGAAAACATAGAGATTTCCGAAGAACAAATTCCAAGAGTTTCTATAAATGTCATTGAAGGTGAAACTAATATTAAGAATTCTGATGATAAACCAGAAAATCCTCCTGATAGTGCTAAAAGTGATTCACCACAAGAACTAAAACATGATGATGGTGATGAGTCTATCAATAGAAACATAACAAGTAAAACAACACTGACAGGAGAAACAAGTACGAAATTTTTGCAAGAAGAAAAAGAACAAAAAGAATCTAGTCATGCTCAAAATGATTCAATACATAATATATCTAGAGAATTTATTGATAGAGAAATTGAATCAAGGGATTTAATGAATGCTAAAATTAAAATAAAAAATACAGACTCAGAAGCTGTAGAAACATTTAAAAACAACACTGAACCTCAATTTAGTAACGAAGAACTTAGAGGCGACAATTTAACTATAGTAACAGGTGATTTGCCTGCACTTGATGCTAATTTATCAACAGTAGTTCAACACATGACAACAAAAGTGACTCGAATAAAAAGGCGGATTATTAAGCATATACAAATAATTGATGGCAAAGAACATATTACTGAAGAAATTATAGAAGAGCCAGAAGATACATTATTCATTGAAAATCAGCCAATTGTATATACAACAGAACGAGAAGAAATAATTGATGATGGTAACAAAATAGATGAAGAGGAGTATGTAACAGACGAAATAGTAGAAAATTTGGAGGTTGTTAAATCTGAAAGTCCAGATAAAGATAAAACAACTGAAAGACAAATACATAAATTGCCGTTACAAACTGACGTCGATACAGCTGGGCCATCGTCTATTATCCATTCTGTAGATTCAGTACCTGACACTGTAAAAGATATTTCTTTAAAACCTGAAAACATTGAACAAAATGTTGGAATATACGCTCAACCACAAATACAAACTGTTCTAACGACGACCCGAAAACATATTATAAGACATATAAATATTGTTGATGGTAAAGAACATGTGACGGAAGAAATTGTAGAGGATCCTGAAAATATACAAATTTTTGGAGGAAAACCAGAAAGCTACACAATTCATGAAAGTAATAACCATGTGGATAATATTCGGAAACACGCCTTAATAACGAGAACAAGAAAGCGAATAATCAAACATATACAAATTATTGATGGAAAAGAACATATCACAGAAGAAGTTATTGAAGAACCCTATGATATGAATACATTAGAAACTGAACCAAATATGACTTATGTTACTCAAGATCAAGAAGATATAACAAAAAAACTACAAATTACTCAAGAAGTTGATATAACTGATGGTAAGGACAACGTTACTGAAATAATATTTGACAAACCTGAAGACAATAATCTGGCTGATTTAAATATCATTCCCCAAATAGATGTTGATGTTGAGGGCGTAATTAAGTGTAAACCTTTAGAATCGAATGAAATCGGCAGTGCTATAGAAAAGGATAATGATTTACGTTTAGAAGAAGCTCATTTAAAAGATACAAATAGTCAATCATTAGATGATATTTCACATTTACTTATACAAAGCGAAATTGACCACTCCACATCATTACAAATGAGCGTGAAACCTTTAAAAGAAGTTAAAAGCCAAGAGCCAACAGAATTTGTACTTAAAACAGTAAAAGAACAGATTTTGGATCCAGAATCTGAAGATATTGCAAGTATAACCAGAATAACGAAAACAAATAGACGTATAATTAGATATATTAATAATGTAAATGGTGAAGAACAGGTAATCGAGGAAGTTATTGATGAACCAGAAGACGTTGAATTTATTAAAAGTGGACCAATGACGCACGTTCTTCAAGAAAATGGTAATAAAACAAAAAGCGTTAAAATAATGAAACAAATCAAAATTATTGACGGAAAAGAATATATTACGGAAAATGTTAAAGAGGATTCAAGTAATGAATATATTCCTGATTCTACTGTAACTACTACTATCAATGTGAGTATTCTTAAATTAGATCCAATTGATTCTACTAAAGATTTCATCGACAGTGAAAACTCTGAGAAAATAGTATTGGTACCCTTTAAGGAAAAAACTAATAAGGATGATGAAGAAAATACAGAGAGGCATTCAGAAGAAAATGTAAAAATGATTAAAACGGTCAATAAAGAACTCCATGATGAAAAACTTCCTTTTAAGTCATCAGAAGAACCACTAAAGTCACCATATAAATTTGAAGATGATAAATCATCAGATGTACTACATGTGAAATCTACAGATATGACAAAAATCATACCTATCGATGACAAGAAACATATTACAGAAGAAATTATAAAAGGACCACATGATATACAAGTAATTGAATTAGCGCCGAAATTGACCTCTTTCGTCGAAGAGCATGAAACAGAATTGAATAGGGCAACACCTTTGCAAAATGTTCAATTTATTGTAAGCCAAAATATAATTTCAGAAACAGAGAAACCAATAGATGAGAACATTTTAAAAACAAGTGTCACGAAACAGGAAGATTCACAACATTCCCCACAATCAAAAAAAACTAATGAAAAGTTATCAGAAATATCTACTTTTAGTCCAGTTAAGCAGTCAATGGAAGCTGAGAGTTTTGATGATCAACCACCATCGATTAAAAGTATTACGGAACAATTTTTATCTCAAGAGTCTGCTGTAGTAACGTTAGACAAAAAAACAACTGAATTATTGTCAAAAGAAAATCAGTCTGTTGAAAGCTCACCTACAAGCTTAGAATTAGGTGCTAAGCAATCTAATTTAGATTTGCACGTACAACCCATAAAATTAAATGATGAAGAAATATTATCATCTACGCGTAATGTCAGCCCAATGGCAAGAACAGAACTTAACGAAGCTCTATTGACAGAAATTCTTCAAGATATTGAACAACAAACAAATGATTCTACGCTAATCAGTAAAAAAGAGAGTCAAATTATTGAAGTAGAATACACCTTACCGACACAATTCCCTTTATCTGATGAGCCTTTAAAAACTTTAATTATCAAAAACGATGGTAACATAAATTTGGAAGAAAAAGAGCTGAATACTATTAAGATATCTGAGTCCGGAGAAATCGCCGAAAAATATTTAGCAGAAGACTTAACTTTGTCACAGATAATTCAAAATACAGGTGATTTGTGCGAGTCGGATATTGTAGATACTAATAAAGACAAACGGGAAGTCACAACTTTTATTGAATTTGAACGAACATCAGGCACCCATCTGCGTCAGATGACTGAATCCTTAAACGTGGAAGGAGAAAGAAAACCAGAGACATATGATCAATCAATTGGTAATTGTTCAAAATTAATGACATCGCATGTAATAGAAACAAATACTGAATTGAATGAACCATCACAGACTATTGATATTACAATGTCTCTAAAAAAATCGGATGTTAATATGAAAATTGAACCCAACCTTGTAACGGATATTAAAATACAAGAATTTAAAATTGGTAAACCGGCTTTAATTAAGAAAGATATACGAGGAGACCTACTCGCTGATATAAATATTACTGAAGAATATATTAATATAGAAGAACAAGATAAAAAACAAGATGTTGCTAGCCAATTTCGACTAGCTTCGGAAGAGTTGACATCTGATCCAAAAAATTATGAAATTTTAGAAGAGAGTGAAGTAGAGCCCCATGATAGTCATATATCCTTAGAAACAGAATACATAGCAGAAACAGATAAAAGCATTGGGGGCACCGAAAGTTTATCGTTAAGGCATTATGTAGAATTACAAACACCAACATTTATAGACTCTCCAAGACCTACTGAAGTCTTATTAGAAGGAGTATTGAATCTTAAAGATGAAACAGGACAACCAACATCGTTAGCGTCAGAAGTAGAGCAAATAGAAGAGAAAGGATATGATCCTGAAGATATATCTTTAGAAAAAGAGACACCAGAGAAAAAGAAAAAACATAAGAAACGCAAATCTCATGCAATCAGTGAAGAAACGATTTATCCAAAAACAACAACCACTGATGACGATACTATAATTACAACTCCTATAGATATAGAGGCACCAATGCTACAAAGAAAAGTGAAGTCCAGAAAAGGCAGGAAAAAGACACAAGAAATCGACAAAGCTCCTGAGGAGGAACCTGAAGCAAAACCTGAGAGTCCTAAAATTGGAAGTGAAATTGTAACCACTTCGCCTCAAGATGAATCTTATCATACCTTAAGTGAAACATCTGATATTAATACAGTAAAAATAGTTGAAGAGTGTATAGGCAGTAGTCCAGAAATTATAGAAAAAGAAGTATCAACGACTGTAACATATCCAGTGCCAATTGTTGAAGAAATTGCTACAACAGAATATTCTATTCAAACTTCCCCTGAAATACAAGAATCTGTAACTGAAGACAAAACATTAGAAATAGAAACAATTGATTCTGAATTACAAACTTCACCGACACCTGTAAACGAAGTAATAATACAAACAACGCCCATTGATGACAAAGAAGCTCATACACAAACATTTGAAGATATCACAATTTGTGAAAAAATTGAAGTATTAGATTCACAAATTCAGACGAGTAGAACAGAGACACCTGTACCAGTTGTAACCTCTGAAGTTACTACGCAAGTCATTCCAAGAGATATTGAAATTCTTGATGATAAATTCTCACAAACATTATCGCCTGAGATAGACGATGATAAACAAATTTTTGAGAAAAAAGACCGTGACATACAAACATCTCCCTTACCAAAAGCAGAAATAGAAGAAAAAGGCACAGAAATTATTACGGAGACATCGGAATGTGTGATACAAACCGATAAACAAGAGGTAAAAGATCAAGAAACCCTTACTTCACCCATTAAATCTGTGAAAATACAAGAAATTAGTATTCAGACTCCTGAAGTGCCACTAGTTACTACATATACTCAATCTGATTTACCAACTAACGAATTAGATATAATTTTACAAAGCAGTCCACATTTACCCGAAATTAATCTTACACCTAAAATTGAAACTATTGATAATACTCAACAAACGTCTCCGAGAGATTCTGAAGAGTCAAGTCCTGTTATGAAAAAAGAAGTTGTTATGATTGATAATGTACAACAAACATCGCCTAGGATTGAGAGTCATTCTGTATCACCAATATTAGATTACGCTAAAAAAGAAATTGTGTCTATTGACAGCACTCAACAAACTTCACCTCGAGATATTCAAAATATGCCGCTTATATTAGCAGAAAAAGAATCTTCTAAAACTGATGTAATAACAATTGACAGTACACAACAAACATCTCCTAGAGATTATACAGAAGATTCGATATCAACATCTACTGATGAGCCATATGAAGTACATTTACGAGCTCAAATCTCTATTCCACAGGCATCTAATGATTTTATACAAAATGAACGAGTAAGCGAACAAATTTTAGAATCACCTTCACCCGATACTCACAAGCAAAGAAAAAAGAAAACTAAAAGGAAGACAGAATCACCACTCCAATCTCCTAGTAGTCTATCGGATCCTATCAACGCTGAGCTATCCCTTTCAGTAACATCAACTAGCGACGATTTGTCAAGTAAAGACGCATCATCTATAGACGAAGGTATTTCTCAATTAGCGAGCCCTGTTTATTCAAGACTGCAAAACCAGGAACGGCATATTTCAACATCTAGACCAACTTATTCTGATGTAGTTCAAAGATCTAAGTCTAAATCACCTTCGCCGTGTAAAACAGTATTTGTACCTAAAGATGAAAAAACAAGATTAATCAACGCAATGGAAAAGAGAACCCAAAGCTTAAGTGAACCTCAAAGGATATCAGAAAATGCATTAACTGTGGCACTCATTGAGCCGACTGTAGAAAAAGCTTATGATTTAGTTGTAAATAAAGAATTAGAAGAGGTTAAAAATGCCGTTAAGAATAACGACACGGGCAAGATTGAAAAGAGCATCATCGTTGTAATTGACACTATATCAATTTGGTTAGAAGAGGTTCAATATAAAATTCAGAGACAAACCGTAACAGGTGAACCACTATCTGATCAGAAAGAACGTGTTAAATTGTTGGAAAATTATGTTCAAAATCTAAAACAAATAGTTTATGTGACTGAAGTAAATGAAGATATAATTCTTTTAATTGAGACTCTAACCCGTCAAGTAATTGCAGTAAACAATTTGAATACACAAACATCTGTATTAGTAAAAGAAAATGAAAATGAATGGAACAAATTTTTGTCCGATATCAATCATTTAAGCCACTCTGTTGATGCTTTAAAAATTGAATTAGACAATTTAATATTATCAGAAACACCTACTCTACAAAAATTAGACAATCTTGATAAATTTGAAATCGAAAATGTAAACAATGCAGATTCCGCTAAAAAATTATTAAAAATATATCGTAATTTTATTGAAATAAATCCGAAAAAGGAGTGTCCCTCCAATTTATACGCATGCAACGATGATATTAAACAAATAGAAAATACAATCAGTACAGAGAGAGAACGTCTGTTGCAGTTGTCTTCCTTAGCTGAAGAATATGAGCAAACGCTACAAGATTTTGGACAAATTACGGATGTCGCTGAAGCATTACTAGACGGAAAAATAATTGTATCTAATTTAGATCATCTTCATGAAGAAATTCAAAAACATAGGAAATTCTTTGTAAACTTAAGTCATTGTAGAGCTATTCTCGAGTCTTTAGAAGATAATTTAGATAATGAGACGAGAACTAAATATGCGTCTCTTCATCATTCTCTACACGATCGAGCGACAATTATAATTGATAGAGCTGCCAGTCGAGCTCAACAAATGACTCTAGCCGCTTCTAGATGGAGTGTGCTTGATCAAAGTATGAAAGAAGAAAAGCAATGGCTTAGAGTGGCTGAACAAAGAATTCCTGACCTCTCAAACGTGACATCTATGGATAATGAGCAATATATTAACTTATACCAATCAATTAGTCTAGACGCCTCTCAACATCATGCTAAAATGTTGCGTCTGATATCTATTACAGAAGGCCTTCAAGGTCTAATTGTTTGTTCAGGATTGGAATCTGAATGCTCCGTGGCACTTGATTCTTTATTAGATCTTCAAGAAGAGGTTGACTCACGATTAACTCGTTTAACTGCCTTCAGAGAAAATTGGCTTACATATGATCACCTAATAGATAGAATAGAAGGGTGGATGAAGCTTGCTAATAAGGAATTGGAGCATATTACTCCAGAAAACATAACTACAACTAGTAACCTCCGACGTTTTTGGGAACTCAAGGCTCAACATGAAGTTCATAATAATCTTAAGAATGAATCAGGAGTCCAATTTGAAAAAGCGCTTGAAATTTTGCCGATATCTGATGAAATGGTTCAACGACAATTTTTCTCAAAAATCGAGGATAAGTGGCGTGATTTGTCATCTAAGATTTCTAATATCCACACAACAGCAATTCAAAATATTTCTGATCGTGACGTTCCTTCTAGCGAGAAACTAAATATCCTCGAAGATGAAATGAGAGAACTTCGTTCTATGCTAGATAGTTTGAAGGGCGTAATTAAAAGCGAGGATGAACTAAATTTGTACATAGAACGATTACAAGTTATGACCTGCCGCATTGACAGAATACAAAATGAACTTGGTAGATTGAGCCTATTACCTACCGCCGAGTCGGAAAGGCTGGGAGCTTTATTAACACAATCTGGTATTTTAGATGACCAAATAGCTGAAGAATTGGAAAGGAGTTTGCTGTTAAAAGAAAAAATTGTTCAAGTGCAAGCTGGTATAGCACGTTGCCAGAAAAGTCAGAGACGAGCGAGACTAACTTTAGAAGAATGTGAAGCGGCTGAGCGATTGGGCAGTGATGTGGTAGAAGGAGCGTCACAAACATGTGAGAAATTAATCGAAGATCTATCTGCTCAATGGAGAGATATTCTTGCTCTTAGGCAAGCCTTACACACTCTACCTACGGCGTTACGCGTTTGTGTGTCCCCTATTGGCGTAGAGAGAGATATATCTGGATTACAGGTAACTTATTTTATATATTATCTATTTTATTTTTAAATTTTTCTTTATATATATTTTTTAACTTGTTTCTAATATTATGTTATATTATATATTTATAGGACACTCACTCTGAATTAGAAGCAGCCTGTAACGAACTCAGTGTTCGGTTGCGGAGCAAGTTACAATTGTGGCGACGATTTGAAAGGCAACTTGAATTGGTACAAGGCGCAGTGCGTGAAGCTGATTACATGGTGGAGTTACTCACAGTACAGGGACAAGTTGATTATGACCGTTTACTTAAGGCCACTGAGAAACTTGAGGTAAATGGTTTGAACATATCCATTATTAAATACACGTGTATAATCATATTAATTTTGTGTTTATTATATATAGCATATATATATATATGTATAATGAGTAAGCAATGTGATTATGCGTCCTCTATAAATGAACTAACACAAAAATAATTTTTAAGTTTGAACCAGTAAGTAATATTATTTATCAGTACAGTTTTGGAGAATTTCACATTCAACAAGCTCCTCAGCTTTATATTATTAGAATAGTTTGGCAAGCTTGGTGATATAACTTAATTTTACTCAACAGACACTAAGTGAGTCGCTATCACGTCGGAGTGGTGAGTTAGTAGGTTCATTACGTGAAGCGGCTGCACCTCTACAAGCAACCACGGAGCCGAGTGTAGCCACGCAGTTAAGAAAAGAGTTGGACGACGCAGCCACTGCATATGAGCATACTTGTGCTAATCTGACGCAACTGTGTGATAAGTGAGTATACTGTAGAAATTATATTTTAAGTCCTAATATGCAGAAAAAGAAACGAGTTACATACAAA
>DWMY01003060.1:0-10770 GCA_018249775.1 Heliconius hecalesia formosus
CGTCATATGCACTCATTTTGTATGTAATGAACTACAAATATAAGCTTGTAACGATTTTTTTTCTGTGATATAAGTATAAATAGTTGTATAGGTTGTGATTACGCGGTTTTGATTTCATGCAAAATGCCGCAAAATTGATCCTTAAACGCTCGTATTTTTTGATTGCGTTGACTTAGAAAAAGATGAGTGAAAATTGAAGGCACAACCATCGCGTGTGCAATCGAACACGTTTTTTTTAGGTTCACACTGTATCCCGCATATCAGAGTAGGCAGGGGTCACCTGGGAAAGTAGTGTTTATTTATATTTTCAATTCCCATTAAGACACCTGCTTTCTCCAATTTCCGCTGAACGAAACTCAATTCCGCGCTTTGCCTATATAAAATATGTCATATCTTCGAGTGGAAATCGAACCTACAGAATGCCCCAGCGCTACGACTGGCCTCGAAATTATACGTACAGTGTTAATCTAACATTTTAGAATATCCGCGAATTCTCAACTGTTATATATCTATGTTATAAATAGCGTTCTCCCACGTATTTAATACAACGTGTTAGGTGACGTACGCCGATACTATTCAATAAAATATGTGTGTTTGTTCGTGCCAAGATTGTACTACTAAAGCTAAAGAACAAAATATATAAATGTCGGAAACGTTGTGCCAAACATTGAATTAGATAAATTGAAAGTTATATTCTACACTATCGGCCCCAGCGGTTTCGCCCGCTTGAATTATAAGAGTATTTATTTAATATTGTTTAAGTGCAGCAGCTTCACGCTTCATCCCGCACACGGCAGGGTAGGCAGAGGGAACCTAGTGTTAAGACACTTCGCAGGCTCTTGAGTGGCGGAACTCAACGCCGCGTTTTGCCTCGACACCACAGCGAAGAGATGAAAATATAAATGTTAATAAAGATTTCATTTCCTCAAGTGGGGATCGAATCCACAACCAGTCGATTTTACAGTCACACTTTGTGCCACTGCGCCACGACTGGCTTCATTGTTTAAGTGTATTTCAAGAAAATTGGTTGTTTATTTTAATACGCTTATCTGTACCGTTATTACACTTTATTTAATTTTGCTCACAAAAAACCGGTTAAGTGCGAGTCGGACTCGTTCACCGAGGCTTCTGTATCAATTTCAGAATTGTAGGTAAATGGGTAAAATAAAGTACAATTTATAAAAGTTGACAAAATAATTTTTTGTTCATATGCACTCAGTTTTTATGAAATTGACTACAAATATAGCTTTGTTATATTAATAATGATTTCTATGACATGGCTATAAATTAACGATTTTCACAATTTTTCCTTTATCTGTGCTATAAGACGTTGCTTCGTACCAAATTTGAAGATTCTAAGTTCACAGTAGGTTGTAGGTTTTGATTCCCTTGCTAGTTTCGAAATTTTGCGGCATGAACGTCTTTTGATTGCGTTGACTTAGAAATAAAAATTTTTAACAACTCCAAAAGACAGTGGACTTGGTATTTGATATAAATTTCAGCTTGATACGTCCACGCGTCCCTGAGAAAAAGGGTCTTGACTGACGGACGGACAACAAAGTGTTCCTATAAGGGTTTCGTTTTTTCCTTTTGAGGTATGGAACCCTAAAAACTGACGTATTTAAGAGACAATAGTTTAGTTATTACACATCTATCTAAATAGGCGGTAGGAACTGGTAAATCTCTTACCGCAGGAAATCCAAGATAAAATGAAGCCTATACGTTGCTCAAGAAAGCCGCATAAAAATCGGTTCAACTTCAGAGGTTAGTCGGGAGAAACAAAAAGACACAAGACAGACAGACAGAATCATTTTTAAATTGTTTGTTTGTGTAAAAAACTACATGCATTTGAAAAAACATACTTATTTTAATATAAAAAAACGGAACTCATCGGAACGGAATCATTTTTAAAATGTTTGTTTGTGTAAAAAACTACAAACATTTGAAAAAACATACTTATTTTAATATAAAATTACTTTGGTGTCTGTCTGATATGATCTGTCTCAATCAGTCAAAAATTAAGGTTCTAAGTAAAAAAAGTCAAGCTTCTAGAATCGGAGATAAAATTAAACTTTACAAAATCTGTATCTTTTAAATGAAACTATTTAACCGGATATTTTCGAATCGAATATTTAGTATTGCACATTTAATGAATAAGTTAAGTTAAACTGTCAACTGACAGACGAATGCCACCTCAGTCTACCCGCGACCACGGACTACTGCAAAGTATTCAAAACATTGGGTTTCCTAAAATATGTAATACTAAATATACGATTAATCCGGTTACGGTTAAATATTTTCATTTAAAATGTGAAAACCAAATCTTACTAAAATCTGTATCTTTTTTAAATTAAAATACCCATATATGTTATAATTTAGTAGTTAGTATGTGCATAATTTAATATTATATTTTTCATACCAATTTTAAGTGATATTACTAGCTAAATTAACTTTTTAATATGCACAAGATAAATCCTCATAAGATGCTGCAAAATATTTAAAAAATGTTAGCACAACAAAAAATACTCATTTAACGTAGTGGTGTTCTGGAACATCACTAATGAACTCTACATATATGCTTGGGGATTGTACATTTCTTATAGGAGAAAGTATCCTTTACTCACCAGTTGTGCTTCAATGCTTTAGTGACGTTTTTTTAGCTTCACGCTATATCCCGTATATAGCAAGATGTTTCTGCTAGAGGGAACGTAGTGCTAAGACACTCCGTTCCTCAATTTCCGACGAATGTTCGAAACATTTAAATGGTGGAACGCTTCGTTTAGCCTTATGACCAGAGGGAGGAAATAAAATTTCCCCGAACGGGAACCGGACCCACAATTATCGCGTTTATAATCACATGCTTGTGCCACAGTTCCACGACGGCCGTTACTTGACTTGCGACGTAACATTTTTTGTTCTTTACATAGTTTAATGGTTTATAGGTGTGTTTGATAGGATAACGATATGATCTAGGTATTGTTAAAGATACAGGAACTGAATTAAGAAGTAGAAGTATTTTACATAGTTTTTTTAGTAGAACCATTTTACCTGATAGTGATTAGATTGAATTTTAGTGATTGATTGAAGCTAGAAAATAAGAATATTGAGCTTTCATGGGCATAAAACAACTGTAAACACTCATGTTTGAAGATTATAACTTTCGTGTGGAGTCATATACGTTACAACTGCGCCGCGACGAAATTTAATTTATATTCATAAAGATTATACAGAATATAGTCTTCAAAATTGTCAATACGTCATGTACATGTTGCACATTATAGCGAGTTGTAAAGCTCGTGCCAAGATACGTAAATAATGACGGCGCCGGCGCCGATATACTATTGTACAGAATTTCTATTATTTTTATACAGATCTAGTCAAAAAATAATTTACACACGATCTCAAGATCAACAGGTCTTAACAGATAATAGGGGTTCCCTTTTTATCTTTTGAGGCACAATTAAAGGAAATAGTACCTATATTTTTTTCCGCTTCACGCTGTATCCCGCAAATAGCAAGGTAGATAGAAGGAACTTAGTGTTAAGACACTCCGTTCCCCACTATCCGCAGATTTTTTCAACCATTGCGCGTTGAGTGGCAGTGACTCAACGCCGGGACTCTATATGTACCTATATGTATATGTCAATAAGCGTATTTCTATTGGCTAGGCTGCTTCCTTTTATTTTTTTACATTTTTTAGGCTAATTATAAATTCCTATATTTTTTTAGAGTAATCATGAAAATTGGTAAACCGGTCAAAGAGATTTTCATGTGAGAGATATGTTCTTAGTTCTCTTTTTGAGCATTTTTAAGTTAGGTTGGTCTCGTGTAAAGATTTTTTTTGAACTTCACACTGTATCCCGCAGATAACAGGGTAGGCAGAAGGAACATGGAAACCTATGCTTCTGGTTGTATTGCTTTGAGTGGCGGAATTAAACGCGCCTTGCCTTGTTACCAGAGCTAGAAAATTAAAATACTAAATGCTTCATTTCCTCAAATGGTAATCGAACCCACAACCTGTGGGGTTTACGGTGATTATTCAAAAAGTGAAATTATATTTTTTCAGGTAAAGCTAACGGCTCTTCTTATTTTATCTTTCTTATTTCTTTTAACATTAAGTAAATAGCTCACTAAGTAGTTACATTACATACATATACTTTTAAATTTTTGACTGAGCTATTTAGCATTCGACAAACATGTTTGAAATTTCTTAATATGTATTGGTAGTTTCTCGCTTTTGTCTGCATAACAAACGAAACTAGATTTAAAACACTTCTTTTGTCAAGCAGCACTCAAAGGAGACGAAAAATCATGGGCCCAAATGTAAAGAGTTGAGATATAGTCTAAAAAATTGGATTTTTAAAAAATTTTACAATACAAAAATAAGCTCAATTGACAATCTGGAAGCGGAAATAAATGAGAAAAATTGTTTTAGATCCTTAATCGATATAAATAGTCGATTTACTTTATTTACTACGACAATAAAATATTTGTTAATTTTAATGAAATATAAGTATTTTAACGCACTTATTAGTGCATATAATTATGGTATAAGGTATCTTTATTTATACCATATCATAGGCATATCAATTCATTAATGAAAAAACAAAAAGAAATCCATTTGAATCGATTAAAATCAATCATATTTTAAATGACAGATGTGACAGCTGATTGACATTGACACCTTGTCAAATGATTTTTGCATTTTTCGCTTCACTCGTTTCGCTCGTTTTGATGCGTTTTGAGTGCTTTCCGGTTTGTTTGTTATATATTTTCACGACTGCTTTCTTTTTTTCGGATTTTTTTCTCAGTAATCACTTATTTTATAGAGGTTAATTGTGCTGTGAACTCACTTTTAGGTTCACGTTTTGGAGAGCTTTCAAACATTTTTTTTCTAGTCCCTTAAGTACTTACAGACGACCCACCCGCTCCTTTTGTTCCAAATTTCTATGAATGATGATAGCTCTCCATTAGGTCGGACGTGCTTGATTACCTTTTTCTATCCTACATTTATTTTATACAAAATATAAAATCTGTTTTTATTTTATTTTTTTATGCTTTATATTTTTGTCATATATCAGAGTAAACAGGTTGAACCTAGGTTTCCTTTGGCTATATGGAAAAGACAACATCGAACTAAAAAATAAAATAAAAAATATTTTATGAAAGTGACGATTGGTGATCAAACCCACAACCGTCACTTTTACAGTCAGGCACTGTCTCAACGGAAAGTTTGATATCAGGTGGTACAAAGTTAGAATCAGACAGACTTAACACTATGGACGTTATGTCTTTATATGATGGTTTTTTTTCTTGTATTTGTACTGCAACTCTTCTTGCCAATTTTTATAATCCTGTAGATTGGTACTAAAGGTTTCGATTAGCCAAGTTTCTTACAAAACAGGATGTAAACAATGCAAAACGCTCGTTTCTTTTAATTGCGTTGACTTAGAAGCTTATTTTGTTATGTGTGAGACGGAGATGTTTATTATTATTATTTTAGCTTGACACCTCCTCGCAATCATGAGAAAAGTGGTCCTGACAGACTGACAGGGAGACGAACAAAATGATCTTATAAGGGTTGAAAAAAAAAATACCATCCCCATTATTCCCACACAATTACAATTAAAACTAATGAAACAAAACCAAAACACGAACGCACTACCCTCCTGGCATTTACTTGCCCCGTGAACCGTACACTCCCTTTGACCAGGCTTCGATAAATCGAGAAGTGACCCAAGAAATAGCTTAATGTACCGTGACAGTAAGTACAGATTTAAAACTAGGGGTGGGGGAGAAATAAACGTATATTTTCTATATAAATAACGCATAATGCTGGAGTCAGTTATGTAAGTTGTTACGCACTAATTAATAATAGAATGGGTTATTTTATAGTTAGTTATTTTTAGCTCAAAGCGTTATATTAGTGGGTTTAGAATCAAAATCAGCTTTGCACTGTGTCCTGCAAACAGCATGTTATATAGAGAGAACTTAGTATTAAGACACTCCGATCTCCACTTTTCGCCGAATTTTACGAGGCATTGCGTGTTGAGTGGCGGAATTCAATCCCGGGCTTTTGCTTTGGTGCTTTAGCGGAGAAATGACAATATAACTCAACCTGAGTTCCGTCACTCAACACGCAATGTCTCAAGAATTGAAAGAAACAGAGTGTCTTACCACTAGGTTCCAAGGTTCCCTCTGCCTAGTCTGATACGTGCGGGATACAGCGTGAAGCTAAAAAGAATCTTATCAACATAATTATATTACTATCCATATAAATACACCCTTTTAATTACATATTTTAACAGTAAATATTATTATAGGGTTAGTATATGGTAGGTTTCGTGATTTAGAACAAAGATTTAATATTCCGCTTAATGAACTATCGAGGTGATGACCTAAATACGTCAAATGATATTATTCACCGAGCTGTGGTAGCCCGGGATGATAAATCAAATTAAAATAGATATGCTGTTTCTATCTATATCTACATAATATATGTACCGTAGTCAGCTTCACGCTGTATCCCGCATACAGCACTCCGTTTTCAAACTTGCCGCCGAATTTTTCGAGGCATTGCGTGTTAGTGGCGGAACTCAACGCCAGGCTTTCGCTTTGGTGCCAGAGCGAAGAAAAAAAAATAAATATATAAAAAATAAAATATAAATTTTAATATTTCGTTTACTCGAGTTTGGATCGAACCCGATACCAGTCGTGCTTACAGTCACTCACTAGTGGTTCTGCGCCACTACTGTTAATTGGAATAAAAATTCATAGCCGTACCGTACCGTACCGTAGTTTTGGTGGCAATCAAATTACAAACCATTACATAATATATTGCACGTTTTGGAAAAAACAAATAAATATATTTTTATATTTGTAACTTATAAACTTTATGGACCCTTAAGGAAATTTAACTATTTATATTTAAAATAGTTTAAGGCAAATAACAAGATGTTTAAAAAGTACCTTGTGTGGATTAATATCGAAATTATAAACTATATTAATATAAGAGGCAAGTCGTGGCGCAGGGGCATAAAATGTGACTGTAAACGGAATGGTTGTGGGTTCGAATCCCACTCGAGGAAATAAAATATTTATTTAAATTTATATTTTCATTTCTTTGTTCTGGTGTCGAGTCAAATCGCGGCATTGAGTTCCGCCACTCAACACGCAATGCCTCCACACCTCGGCGGAAATTGGGGAATGGTGTGTCTTAACACTAGGTTCCCTCTGCCTAACCTGCTGTGTGCGGGATACAGCTTGAAGCTGATATTTTCATTTCTTCGCTCTGGTGTTGAGACAAAGTGCGGCGTTGAGATCGGACTGTCTTAACACTAGGTTCCCTCTGCCTACCCAACTGTGTAAGGGATGCAGCGTGAAGGTGATAATAAGGAATAATACCTACTTAAATAACATCTCAATTCGCTCAGCCATTTTCTGCTTCACACGATGCATACCATTTAATTTGTTTCAACCAATCTAGTTACATTCATCTATATATATAAAAAAAAACGAATCCGGGTTCGCACGTGGCTAGCCATTACAAAGTAACATTAATGCAAAAAATATATTACACTAAGGAATATTCCCACGTTGCGCGTGCTAAAAGTGATTAGAGATTTTCTAGTTATAATAACAAAATTGTCATTGGGGCGGTGTGTGTCTGTAAACGGGACGGTTGTGGGTTCGATTTGTTCTCGGGGGAATGGATGTGTTTAGTTTATTTTTCAGCGGCGTTGAGTTCCGCCAGTCAATACAATGTTTCAAATGATCAGTCATTGAGGAGTCTCTGCATAATGATTGGTAACTCAAATTGCAAATATAAATGATCTTTATTTAGAATTAGTGACTCGATCGCGGCGTCGTGTGCTTTTATTATTGTTTATTTATCAATCTGAATTACTTTCATGTTTTTAAACATTTTTAAAGTGTTATTCCACACTTAGGAAAGAAAAATACTTATTTAGAAAACGTATAAAAACCGACCAGTCGGTCTCCTGGTCGGTTTCCAGGAGGCGCGGGTTCGAGTCCCGCTGCGTTCCAAATTTTTATACGTTTTCCAAATAAGTACTTTCATGTTCTTATAATACTATCATTTCAATAAGACAATATAAATTGAAAAGTTCTTCAATAAAAATTTTGTATATACTAATTTTGACGAGGTAAATTTATTTATTGATATATTTTTTTTTATTTTATGAATCGATTGTAATAAAACAAACACTAAATGTTAAGGTAAGTTTGCCGAAATAAAATAGTGAAAACTGCATTTAAATCTGCTAAGCCGTTTTTTTAATTAGCGTGCACAAACGCACAGACAAACGGACAAAAAAAATAAAGAATCATAGTACTACATTGATAAATGCACTCATTAATAGATTTTCTTATTTATCTTCCATGTACAGATGTATGTACAGATGATTTATTATATGTATAGATGAAATCTTACGATATTTTCTAACTTAAGAAAAAGAACCAATTTTTAATTTTATTGTCATATTCGTTTAATTCGAACACATAAAATACACAATAAGACAAAGTGCTTCATTGAGTTCGATACTCAACACGCAATGTCTGGAATATTGGGCGGTGCGTGGGGAACGGAGAGTCTCAACACTAGGTTCCCTCTGCTCACCCCGCTAAGTGCGGGATACAGAGTGAAGTTAAAAAAATAAACACATTTTTTATTAGTGAATCTATAGCGAACGAGCTATATTATTTAAACAGTTAATATGTATAAACAGCTAAGTTTATACAAACATACTAAGCAAGTTTACAGTACCTACGTATATAGTCGTAGTTTCTTAAAGGGTTCTTTGGCTGAGTAAATACGTGGTACAATGTTTGTATGTAACAACTATTGTTTTGTAGTATTGAAGTAAGTTTAAGTTTGAATAAGTGAAATGATTTAGTTTTGAGTCACTTATTTAAAAATAATATTGCTAGCTTTTTGCTGAAATATTATGTGCACTTGATTAATTTAAAAAAAAGAATAAAAAAATATTTTGATGTTAAACGGTTTTATTACAATAAAAATAATGTAGGTAATAAATGTAGGTACTAAAAGCTAAAAAATAATTGGGTAAGTCCTAGCTACCAGATCACACTAATCTTCTGATCAGACAAATAATAAAATCGTTGGGCGCGTGAAACTATCATATATTAACTCTAGATACGCAACGTCCAACGATTTTATTATTTGTCTGATCAATACCCCAGATTGATGAGAAGATGAGTGCGATCTGGTAGCTAGGACTTACTGAATTATTTTTTAACCTTTTAGTACTTACATTATTTTTTTTGTAATAAAACCGTTTAACATCAAAATATTTTATATTTAATTTATTTTCAAGTTTTTAGGTTTGTCGCTAGATGATACTTCTCATACTACCGAGTTCATCTACTAATCAAGCCCTTTCATTAAACACCTATATTGTGATAGTTGTGTAAAATATGTAATCCGCCATTTTGTCGCGGCGGCCATCTTCAATTTTATTTTTTTATAGTGTGCTCTATTCTACCAATAAAGCCCTTTCATTTGATACCCATAAAGGGGTTGTTGTGAAGTAATATGTAATCCGCCATTTTGTATCGGCGGCCATTTTGGATTTACAGGCATATTTTTTTTATTTTATTGTATTGTCAGCAGAATCAAAGGCGTATACCAAATTTCAGATCAATCGGTTAACGGAAAGAGGGTTAAATTTCAATTAATAAATTTGACCCAAACAAACAAACAGGGTGAGCTAAATAAAACCGTTTAAAAAAACGGAACCTGCGCCTCTTCAACGGTTTCCAAGAGGCGCAAGTTCCAGTACCGGTAGGTTCTATAACTTTATACATCTTTTAAAAAGATAATGCTAATAGGGCAAAGCGTGACGTTGACTTCCAGAATTCGGCAGAGTGAGGAACAGAAGTATTTTAATGATAACAAGTGTCTGAACACTAGGTACTCAGGTCCCCTACCTTGAGTTTTATGCGGAATACTACATGTAGGTAAAAAAATTATTTAAAAAATATTATACTGTCAGTTTTACGCTGTATCCAGCACACAGCGGGGTAGGCAAGGGGAACCTAATGTTAAGACATACCGTTCCCCAATTTCCGCCGAGGTCTGGAGGCATTGCGTGTTGTGTGGCGGAACTCAACGCCTCGACACTAGAGCGAAGAAATGAAAATATAAATGTAAGTAAATATTTCATCCCGTCGTGTGGGGATCGAACCCACAACCAGTCGATTTTACAGTCACACTTTGTGCCAAAAAATGATTGATTTTTTTTTGCAAAAAATGATTAAATTTTTGAATAATACTGCCATGAGGTCGTTATCACACGGTCTTACACGATTTTCAAGAGACGCAGTTTCCAATCCCGGTAGATTCAAGTTCACATACATTTTCTAAAAAAAATACTTAATGAAATTGTTATCAAACTATTGTAATTTTACATCTTAAACCTCAATATAACATAAATGCCGTCGAACCCACGTTTTTAAAGCGTCTAATATATTCTCACAATACAGTGTGTACGCTCAACTCGGTTCAGTGACAGTCGTAAACGTGTGTCGTGTCGCCTCGTCGAGTGTACTTTACGGTGTTGGCATTTCATTTATAGATAGGTAGGTATTAGCTTTATAAGATTAGCGACACGCTTCATTTGTTTGTATTGTATTTATGTTATGGATATGAACCTGTGTCCCGCACACAGCAGTGTAGAAAGAACCTAGGAACCTAGTGCTAAGATACTCCATTTCCATTAGGACACATCC